>JAXQQM020068433.1:0-242690 GCA_034641835.2 Pinus albicaulis
GATCCCTTCACAAGCAGGTTTACATTTCACTACCTTTTCTTTTAATGGTTACCTTAGTGAACTGGTTAATATTTTTGTAGATCATTCTACTATTAGTTCTTGGTTTCTTATTATGATTTTTGTCTTCTCCGCTTAGCCCTACCTCCTTGTAGTGTTGCATAACCGCTATGGGTTCGGCTCTTACTCCTGCACTTCTCAATCACAAGTATGCTTTGGCCCATGGTTACAAATATTTTCTCCTTTACAATTTATGGTTGCTAAAGGTGAAAACCTCCCAGTGTGTAGGGCACCACAGGCTCATGGCTATATCTTCATGCAAGTGTCTTGGTTCCAGATTTCTAGCAATTTCTTAAAGTCTGCTATGTTTTGGTTTCTTACTCGATTTCAGTTCAACGTGACTCACTTGTGTTTACTATTCCTGCGTGAACTTCTCCTTTCTGCATTTATCAAGCCCTTTAAGCCTGAAACGATTCTTTTAACAGAGGATGATGTATTGTAATTTTCTTGGGATTCATTTTTCCATAAGTTATGTGTATACTGGAATTTCCAGCTTCTAAACTCTGCAGTTTTGTTTAATAGATTTCAGCCGAGACTAGGTTAAGTTCTCAACTCGTTTCTTTTAAGTTAATTTCTTCTTTTACTCTGTAGTTGTATTAGTAAACACATAATGTATTGTTTTCCTCTTCTAGAGGCTATATATTCTCAGTAAGAAAATTCCAGGGTTTTTTGTTATTTAATCAGTACTTCCATATACATATTCATGTACATGATGTTGTTTACTCTGTTTACTTTCGCTATATGTTGCATTCAAGAGTTTACATTTGAACTTCTTTAGCGATAGTGATTACTAAATGTATGCATAGTTTTCACAATCTTCTTTATTTTCTTTAATGTTTATTTGCATGTAACAACAGTTCGAAAATTTAAGGTGGTCAGAGGACCATGACCTTCGCTCTGTTCCCACGGGGCTCAGAGCTAAACCTTTGTACCTCCTTAAGGGATATGTTTAGTTTAGATTCCTCATTTTGATTCCCAATGTTTTAATTTACACAAAGTTTAAAATACTATTTACTTCTTAAAAAGATAACATCAGAAAGATCTACTTTTATGTACCTGGTCTACCAGACTTACATATTCTATTTTTTTTTTTTTTAAGATAGCAGATGTTCATTGTACTAAATAACATTGTAGGTAAAACCCATAAACAGATTAGTACCAATTTAAACATTCATTGTTTCTTTCCTGGAATCTACATAATAAAATAAACAATCATAAGTACTTATCTATGTACTTCCTCTTCCACTGATGGTTCCGCCCAACCTTGAGAGAGGCTATCACGTCCTCCTCACCCCCTGTGCCCCTCTTCAAAGCCTCAGGTAGTAGATAGACTTAATTTAGAAGATAAACCTCAGGATTAAAATCCAGTCTATTCTTCTCTAGTTTTACAGAGCTCCACTGGTTCCTTACCAGCTCTGGAAACCTCTTTTCAACATACAGTTGTTAACCCTTAGCTTTTTCCTGAAAAAAAACCCCGCCCTTACTCAGGATTTCCATTTTATCCTTTTGGGAAGTAATTGTCAGGAACTGCCTCTACTTTTACTCTAGAATCTTAGAATCATTTGCCATTCAGTTAAATCCTTTACTCAGGATAATTGTCAACTTTTTTATTTATTATAAATAAACTCAAGTTTCACTAACGAATAGTCATATTCATTAAATTTAATAATTCAAATGTATCATAAAAAATTTTCAAACATAATTAACATTAAACATGGTGTTACATCTTCCCCCTCTAAGGCAAAAATTGTCCTCAGTGTTACTTTACCATAGAAAACAATTTAGGATATGCCTCTCTAATGAAATTTTCATACTCCCAGGTAACCTCCTCTAGGATAAATTTCTTCCATTGCACCTTAAATTGGGGAATGACTCACCTCTGGAGTGTTAATTCTCTCTAATCGAGAATATGCTGAGGCTCTACTAGAAAATCGTCGTTCGGTTCTACCTGCAGAGGAAAAAAAATTAATTAGTTCCAACAAGGACTTTGCTTATCTGTAAATTGTAATGTAATCATGACTTACATGTATACTCTGCCAATGTATCACATGCTTAGGGTCATGGATGTATCATTTCAACAATGATACATGAAACACGTTGTGCACCATTATATGAATAGGCAGAGCCAGTCGATAGGCCACTGAGCCAATCCATTCCAAAATTTGGAATGGTCTACAATATCTGGGAGCCAATTTGGCACAAGTATTCCACCTCAGGGTACTCCTTTTTGGTTTAATTCTCACATATACGTGGTCTCCCACCACAAATTCCCTGAATGTTCTCTTTCGGTGTGCATACACCTTTTGTCAGTCTTGAGCTGCCTTTATATTCTATCTAATCTTTCTCACCTCCCGTTCCATTTCATCAAGCATGTCTGTTCCAAGCATCATCTTGGTTTCTGGGCTGCTCCAATTTATGGGGGTTCGACATTTCCTTCCATACAATGCTTCAAAAGGAATCATCTTGAGGGACTCTTGATACCCATTATTATAGGCAAACTCGACCAAGTGTAGATACTCTTACCACTTTGTAGGTTGTTGCATTGCATACATGCGTAGCATATCCTCCAAAACATGATTCACTCTCTCTGTTTTCCCATCCGTTTGAGGATGGTAAGCGCTACAAAACTGTATTTTCGTTCCCAATCCAGTGAATAATGTTTTCTAGAAGGATGATTTAAATTTTACATCTCAATCTGATATAACAATTCTCGAAATACTGTGCAGTCTAAAAATTTATTTCATAAAGATATCAACAATTTGTATTGTCTTATAGGTTAACTGGACATGTATAAAATGTGCTACCTTGTTGAGCCTATCCACTACCACCATGATTGATTCATTGTGTCTTTTATTTCTCGGTAACCCGGTGATGAAATCAAGGGAAATGACTTCCCATTTCCATTCTGGTACATGGATAGGTTGTAGCAATCCTGCTGGATGCTGGTGTTCCACTTTGACCTTCTGGCACTCTATTGAAGCCTAGAAAATCTCCGCTTCAAACATCAGGGAAAACCACCCGGTCGGGACCTTAAGACAGCTCCTTTTCCGTTTGGTATGGTGGCTCCGACTGGATTTAAAGGACCAGTTTCCTTGTAACTAAATGGATTGGATTGGGTGGGTGGAAATGGGACTAAAATAACTGAAATAAAACTATCTAATTTAAGCTAAATACTGATAAAGAAAATCTAACACTAACCCGGGTAATTATATGTGAATACAACTTAAGATTGTTCCAATTCAACAATAACCATGAAAATGTATTATTAATTAAATTGAAATGTGCAGAAATAAATAAAGATAACTCTGTTTAAGAAATTAAACAGAGTTATATTACCATATTGCATTCATCATTGTATACCATTTACATGTAACTATGAAAAATAACGTTTCAATTATACTCAGAAATGATATATAAAGAAAGCGTTGTGAAAAGCAAATATCACATATAAATGATAGCAATTTTAAATGAATATCATAGAACAAAAGATCAACAGTCGACAGAGATAGAAATACCTTGCTCATCTTGAACTTTCAAATGCGATACGATATTCTATCCGAGTAACTCAATACAGAAATCAAATTGAAATCCTGATACAGCACTTCAAAGATAATTAGCATGAAAATCTGAGATGTGATCCTTTTAAAAAATATATAAGACAATGGAGTACGAAATGAAATCTCGAGTCCAAAAATATTAAAATCCGGGCCCCTCTCTAAATGCATGAGAGGGGTTTTAAATACTACTTAACTAACTTCTAAAAATAGTTTATTACAAAATTAAAGTTCGGTTCAATGACCATCCTTTTCCTGAAGCTAGAATAAGTGAAATTAAAAACTAAATCTATCTATCTATTAACCGTGTTAAGCTTTAGAGGCATCTAGCATAGTTTTGAAGATGCGGTTGATCGACTTGATTTCAGCAGGTCACAGAAAACAGTCGGCAAGCATGCTGAGCAATCTTCTCTGTAGCATTGATGGTCAATTGAGCGCCTTGTCTTTAGCTTGACTGTGTGGCTTCACCGAGTACATCCGATGTGAGTCCCAATTCAATCTTGTCATACCTTGGATGGACTGTCTTTCTTGCCTTTTTACCTCATCACCATTTTGGGATTGATTTACTGTGGGAATATCACCAGGCAGTTTTAAGGATCAAATTAGCTTTATGCTGAAATTGTCATTTTGTCTCTGGTGATAATTAGTCTTAGCCGCCTCCTCTTTTGCCTTTCACCTTGCTGTTGATTTGTGTCTGATTTATTGAACAATATTTCTTCACAATTAGTTTCCTTCAACTGATGGGTGCCTTTTGACTTTTGTGCCTTCTTACCATCTTTTGTACGAGATAATCATTGATCTTTTCATTAATCAAATCATAATCATTTTCATAAATCTCGACATGATTTGTGAGATTCTGCTTTCTCTTGGCCCCAAAGAATTCCATTAGAGTATTTTTGACGGCTTCCTCTTGTTGCGATGAATGATTGTTGATTGATTTAAAAATAGATGCAGAGCTTGAATATCTTTATCTTGATCTTGGACAATATATGTTGTTTGTATTTATCGGCCAAGCTTTTTGGTCTCCTGTTTGCATTTCTTGAAGTTGTTGTTGTAACTCTTCAGAAGTTTCAATTGTGCTTCCTTATTGACTTTGTCTTTGTTGCAATTGTTGTTGGAAGCTTTTACACTGTTCTTCTTTTCATCACTCAGTGTATCTCGAGTTTGCTTTATCAATTTATTCCAGAGGCATAGCTCTGTTATTTGAGATAACCATTGCAGGAATTGGTAAGAAACTCTGTGGCAAGATTTTCCACAAAACATCCTTATTACTGCTTCGATGTGATTACACTTTCTATTTTTGTCTTTTTCTCTTGTCTCTTCACTCTTTGCTTTGTATTTTGTTGTAGAATACATCAAGAGGATGTCACTCTACATTAAGTACAATTTCGGAGAGGTGTGATTGGTATGTGCTCATCCTTGTGGTTGTCTTGCTTGTTCATGCTCCAGCTTTGGTTGTACGAACGGAAATTCTGTACATTCTGTCCTCTATATTCCATCCATTGATTAAAGGTTTCCCATTCTTTGTCTAACTCAATGGTGGCCAGAGTTGTTCTTGTGCATTGGTTGGAGGAGGATTTGTCTACATTGAGAAGTCAAAATTTGTTGTTGAGTAGGTTCTTTAGATTGTGCAGAATCTTTAATGGATTCTTCTGCCATTTTGTCTTCCTTTTCTTTAGACTTATTGGAGTGTTTCCAAAAATCTACCTTGATTTTGATTTAACAGGTCTCTGTGCTTGAGGCTGCCGTGGACACTTACTAGGGTTGCTCCCTTGCGGACGTCAGCGTAGATTATCCCAGACAGGTGTAAGTCTTTATATATAAAAGCTTGAATTCACGGAATTCCTGCGGAATAGTTGTGCTTGAAAGTGAATTCAAAACTTCTTTGGACAGAATTTCTTGTGGAACATATCACGAAAAGATCTTGTTCCCGGAAAATTCCCTTACTTTGATTGCATTGGTAAAATTCTTAACAATATCATTTGGAGTTCGAATAACCTTTAAAGAGAATTTTAACGAAATTTTGTAGGCATGTAATGTTTCCTATCTCTTGAAATGCATGACCAATATCAAACGGTGAAAATGTTCCACATTTTATGGGAAGTGTGGCCAAATGCCCTTTTCTTTTCTTTTAAATCTTTTTTACCTCCTGGCCACGAGTCAGTAAGCAAATTTTGACTACAAAGTCTATCTGAAACATATAGGGGTAACATAGGGCTTCTTCCAAAACCCTAATATAGGTAAACAATTCTTCTCCAAACCATCTCGCGACGAGGAGAATATCAACCTCTGTTTAGAGATGCTTACCGAGACATCCTTATTGCAAATATTATGTCTGTTGTGACATTATTCCACCACGACAAATTTGGTAAAAATGGGGGACAAACTTAGACTCACTAGTTCTTTATGGTACACATGAATGGGCGAAAGGATCGTGGATAGTCCATTTCCGGCTTGACTAAATTTAGGGAGGACATATGGATAAATCATAAGCATAAGCGAATGTTGATAAAGGCGGATAAACCCGGCGGGAAATATTTCGTTTTGACGGTAGTGAAAAATAGCGGTGGTGAGATTATCGGATAGGATTTTGACGGGTCTGCAATTGTAGAATTAACGGCCGCATTCAACGAGAAGCCAATGGGGTAATATCATATTTAACGTGGGTTTAAAAAAGCACATAACATGGCAGTAATTAAAACAATAAGGAGAGTAAGTGAACCGAGTCTTGTCTACCTTGTTTGTTTCTTCAATGGTTCACTTCTTTTGGTCCCTCCCTTTGTACGTGCAACAGAATTTGAATGTTTCTGCGTCTTATGAGTGCTTGTTGAAAAGTCGTGAGGTTACGGCAACTTATACATTAATCTCGAGATCTTCTATGGTGAATGACCGATTAGCTCTTCGAGGATGGAGTTACGGGTGTACGTACGAAATATGTTTGTGCTATCCGGCACCCATCTAGCCATGTACGTATGTGGGATAAATGTAAAAGCTTGCTGCTATTCTATGCAAAAATGAGCAAGCCAAGTCTCTAGGGATTGCTTCACACGTATTCTTTGAACCTAGCATGTTTGCAACTACAATACCACGGTTTCTTCTTCAGTTGCTACATTCCTTCCCAAGTGGATATACGGCATCCTTGTTATAGGCGGCGTACGTATGGAAGCCTGTTTCTTTATTTTGGGAACTGACTCTTCTTCTTACCCATAGCGTTTAGCGGAAGCTTTGTATAGTCGTTTGCTCCTTGATGCCATAATTTCTGAATAATAGGAAATGATATAAAGGCATTGGGCTTGTTTAAATGTAGCGGATGAAATATGATATTTTAATCGTGAAATGACTTTCAATCCGAACACAATCTCATTTCACATTAATAATCAATCCAATCATTTAATATAATCATTAAAGCGCATAACGGATTTGACATGTCGGAAGATTGCCTTGGGATAGCGCGCTACATGAATATGAGCATTGCAATACTGGATTGTGCACAATATAAATATCGCAATGTCACAATATCATAAAATGAAATCCTTAACGATCATAGAAAATAACAAAAATGAAATTAGCAATAAGCATATAACAAAAATCACAAAAGAACGCAAATATTTTATTAATCATTACTGTTTGCGCTATGCGATACCAAATCCAATGCGTTTTATATATACCATTTTGTTATGGATGCGCTATCTTGTTTAAAGAGCAATTTTATTATAATCTATCATAACAGTGTTTCTAAATATTTTTCTAAGGTATTTCTATAAGTTTATGATAGAAAATTTATTGAAAAGGCAAACAAATCTGTATTGGTTTTTAGATTTTTTAACATAAGGGTCCTCATTTATTTATTATTATTAATAATGATAAAAGAAGTTGTTCTTTAGTCCCCAACAATTGGCGATTCAACGAAAGAAAGCAATTATCTGAAAAATAAATGAACATTATACCCCAATACATAAAATGAGTTTTAAAGATAATGAAAACTATCTCTGGGGATAATTCAAATAAAATACTAACTGCAAAAAAAAAAAGAAATAAAAATCATTTCATAATTTCTTTAATTCCTTAAGAAAGAAAAGCATTTTGATTTATATCTATTTTGATTGGTGTTAATAATAAATGAAATTAGAATCTATTTAAGTTTTGGTTTTATAATATACTCTATTGCCATAGGTATTGCCTCTGTTTGCAATAGCGTTTCATAGTCTCGACGGGGTTGCCTTTAAACCTGTTAAACTTCATTCAAATGTCATCAACTAAAGTACTGTTTTTAAAGATAAATTCATAAGACCTATTATCTCATGTTTTTGTCTTTTATTTATTTTTATTTTAAAAATAGCATTAATTACCGGTTTGACGACCCCGATTAATAACGATGTCATTCACTAGTTATAATTAAAGAAAGTTGCGAACAAGGTAGCTCGTGATGAGACTTCCCTTGTCTTATATTTATAAGCCATTACCCTATTTTGGTACATAGGTATTGGTAATATCGGTTATATTACTCCTTATGAACACAATAGTGACTTAGTGATGAGACCTCTTATCTCTTAAAATTTTGGTAATTTCTTAGAATTACATTCTAAAAAATCACAATAAAATGGATGAATGAAATAGTTTTATCCTTAAGAATCAATGGATGGCTTAGTTTTAGCAGTTTTTTGGTTCTGGCTTTTGGAAAAAATCTTTACTGATAAATAACCTTTCTGCCTTAATAAACTTATAATGATTTACATTCACCTCAAGTTTTCAAAGATAATATAACAGTTGAAATAATCTTTCAAAGTTTAACATCTTATTTTAAACTATTCAAAAGCGTGATCATTACTTTAAAAATTCTTATTTACACAAAATAAATATTTATAATATTTTAAGAAGGGTATTTCTCGAAATAGTAAACGATCGATGAGAGACTCATAAACAACCTTTATTTGTAAAGCAAAAACAATCAAAACTTTGCGAAAAAATATGTACGAGTTTAAGAAGGGTTGCCTCATATGAAAATAATTTCTTCAAAGATAAGCCCATTCTGAGGGAAGGCTCTCTCTTATATTTAGATGTGGAGTATAATTTCACCGAGCTTATCTTCTCCACAGTCTGAAATATAAATTGACACATTTTTAAAACTTGGTATGTTTACCTTTTTCTTCGTGTACTTTATCCCATTTCAAAACAAGATCACCAATTGACAAAATTTTTGAGCCGGTAGAACTTGCATCAAAAGAAGATTTTTCATTGTTGATCATTTTCTTGATAAATTTTGCTTTGTCCCTATCTTCTTCTAATTTAGTTTAATTCTGCTAAATTGAATGGATGATTTTCTTCTCAATAAAGCACTCAGGCTAATGATGGAAGAGTTAAATTTGGTGATATGTGACTTCTTTTCCATAAGCTTGATTGAAAGGTGAAGTCCTATTGAAGCTTTTTAGATAAATGGGTAGAAGCCCATAACAAAAATTTAAAGATTTGTGCCATTCTTTTGATTTTGATCGACGGTCCTTTTAATAGTTTTATTAAAGGTTTTTTTATTAGTGGTTATTTATTTGTTACCTTGTGGATAATAATTTCTTTAAGATATTTACAGATTTTAAAACCTCTTTTATTTCTAAATTCAATTAAACTATTTCCGGAAGAGAAGTAAGATGCATTATCAAAGACGAGCTTGAGGTACACCAAAGGATTTATGATGAATTGATCTATGAGAATGTGTTCTGTCAGAATTGGCTACCTTCAAAGGAATTGCCTCTTCCCTTCTTTTAAAGTAATCGTTCTTAATAGAAAATGTATGTATGCTTTGGAAAAATGAGGTACTATCTCACCAATAATGTAAGCCCCATTGTTGAACGTTTGCTCAATAATTCTTTGGTTGCAAGAAAAAAGTGGCTTCCTTGTCTTCCACTTGTAGTTTGACAAATTTGGCACTTCCTTACGTAATCATGCATATGCAAAAAGGAGTAGGCCGATGTGCTTGGTAACGTTATTTTATGGCTGGTGTCTCTAAATGACCTCCTGAAATTATATTCCAATTCTACAACCTTTTGACAGTCTTTTCAAGACATCTTAATAAAAATTGAATCATAATTTTTTCTAAATAACACATTATCAATAGTCTGTATTTAGCCTTTAACCTTGGCGCGTTTATATTATAGGCGAGATTAGAGAGAATACCATTTTTTCGAGTAATAGATAAAGATCGACATCTTTTGTGATTCAAAATACGTAACACTTATCGACTTACTTGAATATCTTGATTTGAATCTTGATGTTGCAGTATGTTATGAGCTCATGTGACAATGCCCAAAAACCTTGTCCTCTAACAATCTTACTTGGTTTAATATCAATATCATATTCTTACCCAAGAAATTTTGTTACCCAGTTAACTCTCTTTCTCTACTTATTTTGGATTAATAATTGCCTCCTTCAGAGAATGGAATGATGATTTTTTTGTGTGTTTTCAAGAAAAGGTACGGGAAAGTAACAGTTGGTTAAACAGTAAAAGCGTTTTCAACATCGGAATAATTGACTGAGCTCCTTGATTTGAACTAAGAAAAGAAAATAGGGTAGCGATTTCTTGATCGTTAAGTTGTGTTAAAAGCAGTGCATAGGATGTTTCGATGCTTTGAGTACAAAATAAAATCTTTAGAAAAATGTAAAATTGTTAAATGTGAGATTGCATTAGTTGCTCATTTGATTGAATCAAAGCTTCTTTTTCTTTTGTACTTACATTTGAATGTTAACGTTCTTATGATGTATTTACTGTATGTAAAACAATTAGAAAATGGAATACATTCTTTTATGTAAAATTGATCTGTCAAGAAATGATTGCATGGATTTTGTTATGTGGTAAGAAATATCGAAATTTTTTTCACTCTCCTTGGATCAATATATATACCCAATATTTTGTTTACAACAAATCCTAAGAGTTTTCCTTCATCTAAAGCAAAGAAAGATTTCTTTGGATTTAAGGAGATACCAAACCTTCTACATCTTTCCAATGTTTATTTTAATCATGTATGAGTAGTTTAGCTCTCTTTTGAAAATATTTGTTGTGTCATCAAGATGGCTGCTCATTGATTTATTGATCTCGGACCTTTGAATGCTATGTCACGGCTCACGAAAATTTTCACGTTTATTAGACCAAACGCTACAGTAGCATCGTTCCCCATTTTATTACGAAAGTTTAACAATACGTCATCGGATGAACTAAGAAAACTTGATTATAGCCGAAAATCCATCGAGAAAAGACATAAGTTCGAACCAACTATCTTTTGGAGTGTCACAATTTCCACTGGTTGTAATTGTCTTTTAAACATGCCTTGTTTAAATTTCTGAAATCAATACGATTCTTATATCACCATTCTTTTTCCTTACGGTACCATAATAGAAACCCGATTAGAGTGCACATTGGAAAAATGATTTTTAACATAAAAGAGTTTATTAAGTTTTGATTTGATTTGACTTTACGATTTGGATGGATCTTTCTAAGCTAGCGAACGGGTTTAATATCGGGGAAGCATTGGAATTGTATGTTGAATAATCGAAGTATCATATGTTTTTAGATCATCGTAATTCCAAGCAAAAACATTTTTATATTTGTTCGGCGAGTTTAATGAATGCATTCCTTTCCTGCGGTGTTAAATTGGTCCTAAGTTAACGTTGCCTGAGTTTAAGAATCGAACCAAGTTTTACTAATTCAAACTTCAAAGTGGAACTTTGAAGTTTTGTGTCAATGTTTCTGTGATCTATACATAATGTCATATAAATCCTCTAATTTAACAACAGTTACTGGAATGGGGTTTTCATTACCTTTGGTAATTTGTAAATCCTCAGTCATCTTGATCAATAATTTGCTCATCATATGATTTCTCTGGAAGTCATGAAATTTGAATATCTTGATCATGATAGAATACTCTCCAATTTGTAACATTATGCGGGACGGATGGACGAAAAATCAATTCTACGGAAAACCTATCGAATTTGCAATCTTCGGCGGTAGGAGTTTAGATGCAACATTAGCTAACAAGTCGGTGATGTATTCGATTTCCTAGGAATAGGAGAAATATTGAATGCTAAAAAATGAGTGGTGAGGTCTTGTATAGCGGGTTTGATAGTGTTTAAGATGTCCTGAAAGGCAATGAATTGTATTCTAACTTGTTTAATGACAATTTCGGAATCACCAAAAACTTTCAAGTATTTAACATCTAACCCTATAGCTTTATAAAGTCCTTGAACCAAGGCTTCAATATTCTGCGGTATTGTTAGTACACTCAAATTCTAATCTGTGGGCATGGTTTTCTCCCATTTGGATCAATTAAGATGCATCCCGACTCCCAAAATATAATAATTTGTGATCATAAATACAATAGTAAAATAGTTTATCCCAACCAAAGCTGTCTATAATTACCATGAAATATTACAATTAAGGTATAAGTTGGCAAAAAAATTTCTATACGAAAACAAAAGTATTTACGAAATGGTGATTGAGGGCTTTGAAATTTCAAAGGGAATGATTTAGCAGAATAGCCTCTGAGAATATTGTTGACAACCAGAATCTTTATGAGTTCCATTAGGTTGTTCAAATTCGATGACGATTATTATCATGTTTTCTCGTTCAATTTTGATTTGATTTGGTTTCCTTGTGAGAAGCCACATGTGTGAATAATCGGTTGAGATATAACGAATTTAAGTTTACGCCAGACCGGTCCTTGCTCAGTTAATCATAGAATTCGAAATATCGGCCAATCGAAATATCAATTCTTTGAACCCAATCTGAATCAAGGGCTAATGCGATAATGCTTGAATTGATTTCTCCTACCACTTGGACTTTAGAGTGATCCAAATGAACGAATGTAGACGGTTACGTGGTTCAATATTCAATTGTACGGACGGAAGTAGGCATTATATTGGAGAAGCTCCGAATCGTCGAAACAATTGTGCAGTTTTTTATTGTACATCTCATGGGTCAAAAAGAAAAGGGGAGTTTGAAAATTTGACTTTTCCC
This sequence comes from Pinus albicaulis, assembly GCA_034641835.2. Lineage (NCBI taxonomy): Eukaryota > Viridiplantae > Streptophyta > Pinopsida > Pinales > Pinaceae > Pinus > Pinus albicaulis. The sequence goes on from JAXQQM020068433.1 coordinate 12,613, forward strand.
CAATGAGTACGATCGATGCTTGTCTACCTTATCTGGTGCTTCTGAGTTCCTCTTCTTTGCTTTATGATTACACGCTTGGTAAGGGAGCAATTAATTTGTAGCATTGGTCTTTACGATAGAAACTTTTCTTGGTGTTTATTTTGTTGAGTTCATGTAAAGAAATATTTGGCTTTGATCTTTTTCATGTCTTCAACAATGTTGTGTTACGGGATACGCGTATACTAATTTTATTTGTTGATGTGAGAGGATTAGAAGAGAAGGATGGCTGATTTTGAGTAGGTAATGGAGAAGTTTTCTTCACAGTGGGTTTGTCTTTGGTACTGGGTTGTAATTTTATTTTTAGGAGCGTTTGCACGCGGATTACTGCGCGTTCTCTCATACTTCTAGGGCATGGCTTTACACTGTCGGAGTGGGGAGAATAAATCCCCTTTCCATTCAATTCGACTATTTCCTCATTTTCGTCTTCTTGATAAATCTGTGATGTATCTTCTTCTTCCTCTTCTTCGGTGCATTGATTATGTTAGGAGGTTTAGATTCAACTTGGTTCTTAAAATTTGAATGGTTTTCTTGGTAGAGTTTCGACCTTGTTTTCCAATTTCCTTGTTCATTTGACATGGTTTTAAGAACTTTATTAATAACATACCTGTTGAATAACAGCCTTTTCTTTAGATGTCTACGGAAAGGTGACCTTCTTTGATTTCTTACTATTTGATAGCATTTTCTTTTCCACGACGGAAAGTAATACGTTTTTCCACTTTGTAATAGCTTCTTTCATATTCTCGGCTAATGTAGGCTTTGCGATACGTACGAAAATTGCTATGTTTGAAGACAAAAAAGCCGATTCTACCCTGCAATTACGACTTGTTCAACAGGTTTGTGTCTGTATGAATTTTTGATGAAAATTTTTTTTGAATCTATGTATTTGAATTTGTGTACATGGATTCCTTGAAGTTTCTATTTTCATTTGAAGACTCATTGAGTAAAGTTGCATTGTTCCGGTCATCTCCAAATTTAGTCAAAAAAATAATCTTAAAAATGTCCCAACTCGTTATGGATCATGATGGTAATGAAAAATACCATGATCATATACTCTGAAAGTATATAGGAATAATCCCAAACACAACATCTTCGTGTGACTCCATTCAAATTGTGCTTGACATAAAGTTTAAATATGTTCTTGACTTGAATGTTAAGATACGGGCTAAACTTTGGTGACACTGGGGATTATGCAGTAAATCGTGTAAAAGGTACGACCATGTGTGGAAACATACGGAGTAGACATGTTCTGTGTGCCATTATTGGAACTATTGGAGGAATAGTAAAAAGCTGATGGTATTTGAGATTGAAGTGGTTGGAACTGGAGAAGTGATGTTGGGGGTCGTGAGAATTGAGGAGAAGATGTTTGTGGAGATAGTGATTGAAGAGATGATGATGAGCTCATGACATACTTTGTTGAGTTGTGGTTTTACAGAAGTGATTGAATATGAGATAATGAACTTGTATACTTCATTTCGTTGAATTCTTTGTTTTCCCTTACCAGGTAAAGGAAATTCTTTAGGAGGTATGCACCAAGTTTCACTTTTAATAGTAGGTTTCGAAGGAATAAGTGCAGTTACACTACCTTCGGATATTTCGGACTCTTCTAAGAGATAATGAGAATCCTTTCAATTTATAGTTAAGATCTTGAACCGGAGACTCGGGGATGTTGTTGTCTGAATGTTTTGAGATTTTGTGGTAGTGGGTGTTTGAATATTTTATTTGTGATTTCTTCTCTAGGATTTTGAATTTCGGGAAAGGAATTGAAGAAGTTAATGAGGGTGTTTTGCTCTTAGAATGGCTTGTAGATAAAGATTTACTTGCATTCATAGCTCGAACCCTCATACAGCGCCAAAAAATTTTGAAGCCTAGAAAATCTACACTTCAAACATGAAACTCCAGTGGGACTTGGCAAGAGCCGACTCCTTTTCGGTTGGTATGGTGGCCTCCATTGGATTTAAAGGACAATTCCTTGTAACTAAATGGATTGGATTGTTCTAGATGGAAATGGGACTAAAACCTTCAGCTGAAGCAAAACTATCTAATTTAAACTGACATCTTGATAAAGAAATTCTAACACTAACTTAGGGTAATTATATGTGAATACAACCCAAGATTGTTCCAATTCAACAATAACCATGAAAAATGTTATTATTAATAATTTAGAGTAATAGGAAATAAATAAAGATAACTGTGAAATTTAAGAAATTAAACGAGTTATGGCTAACATGTGCATTCATCATTGTATACCATTTACATGTATTTATGAAAAATAGCATTCAATTATACTAGAAATGATATGTCAAAAAAGAAAGTGGCAAAACAAATATATATAATGATAGCAATTTTAAACGAATATCATAAGACAAGAGATCAGCAGTGAACGAGATAGAAATACCTTGCTCATCTTGAAGACTTTTCATTATTACGATATTATATCCAGGTGCTCTAATGCAAAATCAAATTCCAAGGTACGAGAAATACAACACTTCAAAGATAATTCCGCATGAAAATCACCAAATGAATATTTTAAAAATATATGAACAATATGATTACGAAATGCAATCTCCAAGTCCAAAAATAATGAATCCGAGACCCTCTCTAAATGCATGAGAGGGTTTAAATACTGTAACTAACTTCTAAAAATAGTTTATTACAAAATTAGATTAGGACTCAATGGCAAGAGTATTTCTCATTCAAATACGGTGGGAAGAGTTAAAATAAATCATCTATCTGTTACTTTGATCCTTAAGCTTGCAGCGAGGCATCTAGCATAGTTTTGAGAAGATGCGGTTGACCGACTTGATTATTTGTCACGAAAAGACGAGTCGGCGAGCGTAAGAACAATCTTCTGCTGTAGCATTGATGACACGATTAGTATAGCTGCTGTTGTTGTGGCTTCTGGTACATCCGGTATGAGTCCCAATTCAATCTTGTCATCCCTTGGATGGATTTACTTTCTACTATTACATGCCTTTTGCCTCATTATGTTTGCAGTTGATTTACTGTAGAGTATCTTTTGGGTAGGTTTACGGGATCAATTAGCTTTGTGTAAATTGTCATTTACACAAATCGGTGAAGTGTTTCAGCGGCAACCGCCTCCTCTTTTGCCTTTTAACCCTTGATTTGTGCATCCCGGTTATTGACAGTGTTCTTTGTGGTTTGCCATTAATGGGTAGGTGCTGAGCGCTGCACTTATGTATTTGTCTTTTGCCATACCCAGATAATCATTGATCTTTTCATTAATCAAATCATAATCATTTCGTATTCTGACATGAGTTGTGATTTTATCACTCTCTTGGCACAAAGAATTCCATTGCATTATTTTTTGGTAGAAAACTTCCTCTTGTTGCGGTAGTTGATTGTTCGAAGATGGTTTAAAATGGTCTGGAAGCTTAGGATCATCTTTATCTTGATCTTGGATAATACGTATTTGTTTGTCTTTATCGACCAGGGCTTTTTTTGATGTCCTATTTGCATTTTCTTGAAGTTGTTATTGTAACTCTTCAAGTTTCAATTGTGCTTCCTTATTGGCACGTACACATTGCAATTCTTTGTTGCAAAGCTTTTACTGTTCTTCTTTTTCATCCAACAAAAGTTGTATCTCATTGCTTTTATAATTGTTGCGAAGCATAGCTCACATTATTTTGAGATGTAGGTAAGTTATGAGTGAGACTTCTGTTGAGGATCTTTCCACAAAACATCTGCAGTACCTTCATTAGCAATTGCACTTTCTATTTTTCTCTTTTTTCTCTGTCTCTCACCCTCTTGCTTTGTATTTTGGTGTAGAATACATCGAAAGGAGGATGTCCTCCATTCAAGTAAGAATTTCATAGGAGGCGTGATTGGTATGTATGCTATAATCACTTTGTGTTGTCTTTACTTGTTCTGTGTAAAACTTTGTTTGTCTGGAAATTTTGTGCATTGTCCACCTCTATATGGTAATTGATTAAAGGTTTCCCATTATTTTTAACTCAGCTGGTGACGAAATTTGTTCTTGTACAATGCCGGTTGGGAGGATTTGTCTGTTGAAAGTCAAAATTTGCTGTTGGTGAGTTCTTTAGATTGTGCGAGAATCTTTAATGGATTCTTCCATTTTATCTTCCTTTTATTTAGACTTGTTAGGTGTTCGAGTCTACTGTCGATTTTGATTTAGATTTTCAGCCTTGAGCTATGGTCAGGCTTCTCCTTTAGGAGTTTGCTCCTTGTGACTCTAAAATGAGGTATCAAAGGGCAGAATTAATTAACTTCTTTCTGTTTGTAAAAAGTTTAAATTCTGGGATTGCTTTGGAGAGATAGTTAATGCTTATTTGAATTCAGCTTATTTGAATAGACTGCTTTAGCTTGGACATATCATCAAAAGATCACATTTCCTGAGAAGAATTCCTTACTTGATTGCATTGGTAAAAATTCTTAACAATATCATTTGGAGTCGAATAACCTTCTATAAAGGAATTTGAACAGCCACACTTTTACAGGCATATATTTGTTTGCCTATCTCTTTAAAATACATGACCAATATCAGAGTGAAAATGTTCCCTTGTTTTATGAGAGGTAATGACGAAATGCCCTTTTTCTTTTCTTTTAAATCTTTTATTATACCTCCCTGACCACAGTGCAGGCCATGTTCCGAAGACTACAAGTCTATACGGAACATATAGGGGGTAACACATGGGGAGAAGCATAACTTCCAAAAACCCTAATATAGGTAATAATTCTTCTCCAAACCATCTGTGACAGAGGAGAATATCAACACTCATTACGAGGATAACAGCAGGGCATCCTTATTATACAATGTTGCACGTACGATGGCAGCATTATTCCATGACAAATTTGGTAAAAATGGGGGACAAACTTAGACTCCCATAGTTCTTTATGGTACGCATGAATGGGCAAAGGATCGTGGATAGTCCATTTCCATAGGCCCATTACGAAATTTAGAGACATAACAGATGGCGTCCATGACATAAGCGGACCAAATAAAGGCGGATAAACCGTGGGAAACATTCGTTTTGGTAGGTAGTGAAAAATAGCAATGGTGAGATTATCGGAATGGGATTTTGGTCCGATGCAATTGTAGAATTAACAGTAGCATTCAACAAGGAAGCCATTCGGGTAATATCATATTTATGTTCAAAGGCTTTCCAAAAGCTTTGCATAACATAGCGACGATAAAACGTAACCAAAGGAGAGGTAAGTGAACCGTCTTACATACCTTGTTTATTTTTTTTCTTCAATGGTTCACTTCTTTTAGTTATAAACATGCATTCGCAAATTTGAATGTTCTTTGGCAAAATCTTCCATAAATTGCTTGTTGAAAGTCGCAGAGTTACGGCGACATGCATTAATCTCAGATCTTCTATGGTGAATGACCCAATTAGCTCTTGATTCGGAGTTACGGGTGTACGTACGAGCCTCTTGTGCTATCCGGCACCCATCTCCATGTGTACGTATATGGGAGAATCATGTTGCTATTCTATGCGGTAAAACAGAAAGCAGTCTCTAAGAGTTGCTTCGGGCCGTATTCTTTGGACTTTGTTGTGTTGCAACTTTTAATCACCACAGCGTTTCTTCTTCTAACAAATTATCGTCCTTCCAAGTGGATATCCGACATCCTTGTTACGGGCGGTGTACGCATATCGAGAAGCCATTTCTTTGTTTCAAAATTTGAGCTCTTCTCCTTCTTACCCATAGCATTTTAGCGGAAGCTTTGTATAGTCGTTTGCTCCTTCGTGCTGCGTTTTACGAATAAGGCTGAGTAATGATATAAGAAAAGGTGATGAGGCCCATTTTAAAATGTGAAAGCGGATGAAATATGATATTTTAATCGTGAAATGACTTTCAATCCGAACACAATCTCATTTCCCATTAATAATCAATCCAATCATTTAATATAATCATTAAAGCGCATATGGTTGACATATGGAGAATTGCCTTGGGATAGCGCGCCTACATGAATGCGACATTGCAATACGCGATACGATGAATTTTATAGATACATTTTATTGTGGATACGCTATCTTGTTTACTAAGAAACAATTTTATTATAATCTATCATAAACTTAAGTGTTTCTGAATATTTTTTCTAAAGGATTTCTATAAGTTTTATGATGAAGTTTTATTTGAAAATCAAATCCTAATTGATTTTTGAATTTTCTAACTAAGAGGTCCTCATTTATTTTAGTATTTATTATTAATAAATAAAAAGGGGGTTATTCTTGGTCACAACACACTCCAAGCACTTGGTTAGGTATACAACAATGTGTTTACACATCCCTAGCGAAATAATCTTCCTAATTGTTGTTAACTTTTATTGATACTCCAAGGATGTCTGCTGGCAGAACTACAATATTCATCCGAATCAGCTTCGAGCCCATTTGATTGACCATATTTTCTTTCGATATAATAAGAGTTTTTTTTCATTAAGCTCACAATATGATTTTCTTCTTTTCCTTTCGCCTTCCTTTGCTTGCTACCACGGGAATTGGTAATCCAAGATCCTCCTTCTTTGCTTCCTGATGTTCACAGAAACTTGAACTCAACTTGGTTAAAAATAAAATTCATAAATACGATGCAATTTTCTACTTAAAATACGCAACACGGTTCTCCTTACCCTTTACATGGTGAATATCATAAGCTAATTCATAAAAATTCTTTCCATCTTGCTTGGCAAGCATCTAAATTAATTTGTTTAAAATAACTAGTTAAGCTAACATGATCGGTTCTTAACATAAACGCTTACGACGTATATACACTCACCAAGGCATACCATGTGATTGGTTGAGAGATCATAAAAGAAGAATACCTTTTCTCATGATCTTTCAACTTTACAGTTAAGCATATTGTGACTTTTATATAGGTCAAGGCGTCCACCACCTTCCTTTGGGCATGGTGCATACTTCGAATTTCTTGCCCAGTGCCTTAACGCAACTCTGAGTGCGGTAGTTAGTAGCCCCTTCAATTGTTCAAAAACTATTTTGACATTATTGAGTCCACTTGAAGACTCGTCCTTTCCGTTGTAGAAAGTAATAGAGAAAAGCTATTTTAGATATTATGTTAATGAATCGCGGTATGTGGCTTCTTATAAATGGTATGTCTCTTCATTCTCTCCACTCCACTGTTGTTTTTTATCTTTTTTTGGGATCTGAAATTCCCTCGGCGGATATCAAGTGTCCCAAATACTGAATCGGCTCCTTGTAGAAGTCACATTTATTGAATTTGGCATGAAATTTGGTGTTCCTATCACATTTTGAGCACTATGCGCAAATATTCCTTATTAACTCTTCATATTCTTGGAAATGATGGTATGCTGTAGCTAAAGTCAAAACAAATTTATCCGAGAATGGGTGGGAGGATGCCATGCATAAGCTTATGAAATTTGTTGGTGCATTTTCAATCGACTCAAAGAATTAACACCACAAATTCATAATGTCTACATGTCAGTGCGAAAATTTGTTTTGGAGAGATGTCCTCATTGTAGTAAGTAGTTGGTGGTACACGACCTTAGATCAATATTGGAAAACATTGTTGCCACCTTCTTTATTCGTAAAAATCATATATGCGTGGCGATGAGTGCCTTTTTACGATAGAATTTGTTGAGTTCTCGATAATCCATGCACATTCACATAGTGCCATCCTTTTTCTTAACAAACAACATTGGTGCTCCCCGAGGAGACACACTTGGCCGAATATATCCTTTGTCATTAATTCCCGCGATTTGAATTTTTTAATTCTATTAGTTCGGACACGGTCGATGCAGCAGGGTTCTTGTGACACGAGTGTTGCCCGAGGTATTAATTCTGTTGTGAAATCAATATCCCATTTTAAGTGCCCTTAAATCAAGTGTCCTTTTAAAATACATATAAATTCCTATACAATAGGAATGTCTTTTTTCTGATATATGAGGTTCTTATCCTTGGAATTAGAGATCCCCACCTAGATCACATAGAGCTAACTTGCCCTTTATAATGAATTTACCTAAATTTGGGATGCTATAATGGGATGCAATTGAAGTGGCTTCTTCGTCCACTGCAATTCTTGGCGTAGAACCACTCTTCATATTTAAAATAAATGACTTTATCTTTGCGGTCCATAATGATCGGTATTTTTCTAACTAGTCCATTCCAAATAGAATGTCATAGGAACTTCGATGGTAGTATGTTCGGTTACACAATTTATGTTGATATCCTACTTAGGTAGTTCACAATTTGGAACTTTGGCATTGATTAAACCTTGTTGCTCCACATAGCCAATTATTCTTCATGGATTCTTAAATTTCTGATTTTGAAATTGACATTTTTCTTTAATACGAAAGTTAATATATGGCTCAGCGGCTCCAAGTTAATGACATGGAAAGCAGTTGGGTTTGAAGCTTACCTTCTAAGTCTATCATAGTTTTTACGAAAAATCCCATGACGATCTTCCCTGGCAAACATTTATCCTGGGTATGTTTCGCACCACATCTCACGTTGTAGATGCCTCTTGCAAGTTGATTGTCACTTCATTTCTTCCTCGATGAGGAAAGTTCTTAAAATAATGCGCTTCGGCACATCCTAACGTGCAATGGCGATTTTTAGTGTCCCGGATACGGCCTACTAGAAGCCTGATAATACCCACTCTTGACAGCATTTGGTTTTTTTTTTGAGTTTTCCCAAACTTCCTATTCTTTGAATTCCTCGAAGAGGTTTTTATGTTCACATAAATGATTGCTGTGAGGTAGGGTTTTTCGTCACTTTCTTAGGTGGCCAACTTATGCCAACCTTTCCCTTTACTTTGGACTACTTATAACACATCCTTGCTTTCTTGATTACTTCGCCCATTGTTTTAAAATAAACTCGATTCTTTCCTTCATATATGAGCGGAAAACTATAAAAGAATCGTTGTACCTTTTGCCTTTTATCTCTTAAGTAAGGCACATATCTTAAAAAGGAGGAGGTAAAATTGATGATAAATTCATCATAGACATTTGTACGACTTAAGATCATGAAACTCTCATGAATTCTCATCATAAGTTGTTCGGTTAAGTACTTGTCCTTGAAATGCTATGAAACTCATCCCAAGTCACATTAAAGTCCTCAATCACATGCACATTCTTTACCTCCTCCCACCATAAAGTTGCCTTTTCCGCAATTTTATAGATGGCTAGATGACTTTGAGTTTATTTTATATTCTTAAACTTGAAAATACATATTCATATTTATTATCATGCTTCCACCATTTTCTTTATCTCCATCAAAATGTAGGGCTTGATTTTCTAAAATTCACCACAATAATTCCACTTTTTTTCTTCAACTCTTATTTGATACGAAATATTATAGGTTTGCTTCATTACAAGTTCTGCTCTTGTTACTCTGTTAGGTACGACTCCTTTGAGATTATCATGAATTTTATTTTGTTGCTCTCCTTCTCTATGATGACCCTCTGCGGGCTGGAGTTTGTGTCGTATGATGGTTTTGTTTATACGAAAGACTCTTCAATATTATTTCTTACTCTCTCATTAACTTCTCATTATCACTTAAACTAGAATCATCTATGTTTGAAGTTGTTCTTATGATATCTAGCGATGTATTCATCGAACGTTGTTTCTCTTCCGAGATTCCTCTGTTTGGTTTGTTGATTTTGGTCCACCGCTTAATTGCAACCACATTTGCAGGTTACGCTCTTGGATTGGGCAAAGGGATGGGCTTCCCACATCATCTCTTAGCTTTTAATGATTGGACCCTCTCCTAATTTAAAATTCTTATTAGTCTTTCTTGTCATTGTGCATAATTTTCAAAGAAAGAAAAAGACAATATGAAAACAATCACGTTATTGTTGGCCCACTCGGCCCACTGCATGTAACCACACTCTTTGATACCACTTGTCACAACTATACACAAAAGTACAACACATAAATAATAATTTTTTTAATCTAAAGTTGACATTTTTACCATATACCTGTTTATATATTTAAATATTTCCAAGGTTATCATATATATGTAAATTCGCATATGCAATAAAACACAACTCACACATTTTCTTTACATACATCACATTAATATTTACATATCTATCCATGTAAATGTAATCACATTTATATTTACAACATTTATTTGTACCACCATATACCTATGATATGGGTTCTCGACATGTCGACCTTACAATCGATTTCCAAATATTTATTGTTCTACACTAGATTTACGTACCTTACGAATGCGATTATTCCTTGGTTTACATTATAGTTGTAGATTAATGTTTTTGTGTGATTATGATATAATAAAAGGTCTTAATTCTCTTAAATTACATGGTACACCTCTTACATTGGAGTTACGGAAGCACCTTGACTACGGGACAGGCGGGATTTCGAAGCTCCCCACCATGTCCTCACAACTATCCATCATCAAACTTGCCAACACATCTGGGCCTTTGATTTTGTGAACCCTAGATGTGACGATGTTGAGGGTTTTGGGGGATTAGGGTAACTACCACCTTGTCTCGCCTCCACTTCTCGATACATCGTCATTGCTTCGGATGGTCACAACTCCTGACTACCATGGTTTCCTCTCTTGCCTCTTACGGTCGTGACTTCATTTTCCTCGGCGGAAGTGGTGTCTAATAATCAAGGCACATTGGTGTGGAGTCTCACGGTCCATAGCCTTCTGATTTAATATTGCGAGTAACCCTTACGAGGTTTCATCTTTCTACTTCAATATTATATTAATGATAGCGACACATTATTCTTGTGTCTTATAGGTAAGAAACAGTAATATTTTACGGTTCTCGTTTGGCAGAAAAGTTTACTTCAATAAATCTCTTGTCGTAAAGTACTCGTTCCGGTCATTACGAGTCTTGGCACTGTAGCTCCATAGTGTTTGGTTATTTGTTTTCTTCGGTCGGGTTGATGCGAGTTTAGCGGAAAGAGCCCTTCATAAGTAGGTTTACATTTAACTGCAACCCTTTTCTTTTTAATAGTGCCACCTTGTGTTTGGTTAATATTTTTGTAGATCATTCTACTATTAGTTCTTGGTTTCTTATTACGATGTTTGTCTTCCTTTCTGACCCTACCTCCTTCTAGTCTTTGCACATAACACGCTATGGGTTCGATTCTTGCTCTGCTTCTCCATTGAGTACTTATAAACATGGTTACAAATATTTTTCTCCTTTACGGTTTATGTTTGGTGAGGGTGAAACCCTCCCGGTGTCTGCCAGTGCCTGGGGTAATGGCCTATTTATCATGTAGTCTTATTTCGGAGTTCTGTGGTGTGCATTTGTATTATATTTTGGCTTCTTACAAATTTCAGGTCGAGGTGACTCACACAATAATTTCCATTCTGCATGAACTGCTCCTTTGACATTTATCAAGGCCTTTAGCTTTGAAATGGTTCTATTTTAATAGAGGATGATGTAATGTAATTTTCTTGGGATTAGGTTTTCCATAAGTTATGTGTGTATACTAGAATTTCTAGGTACGAACTACGCGATTTTGTTTAATAATTTCCAAGGACAGGATTAATTCAGCTCGTTTCTTGTAATTAATTTCCTCTTTTACTTTGTAGTTGTATTAGTAAACACATAATGTACGATTTCCTCCTCGCGGCGTTTATATTCTCGGTAAGAAAATTATGGGGTTTTTTTTGTTTTGTCGAGTTCTTCCATATACATATTCATGTACATATGATGTTTACTCGGTTTACTTTCTATGTGGTGCATTCGAAGTTTGCATTGAACTTATTTGTGAGAGTTTTCATATCTATAGCGATAATTATTACTAAATTTATGCATAGTTTTCACAGTCTTCTTTCTTTTCTTTAATATTTATTTGCATGTAACAATTGTTAGAAAATTTAAGGTGGTCGGACGACCATGACCCACCACTTACTGTTCCCCACGGGAGCTGTGGGCTAAAACTTTGTACCTCCTTAAGGGATATGTTTAGTTTAGATTCCCCATTTTGATTCCCAATGTTCTTAATTTACACAAAGAAGTTTAAAATACTATTTACTTCTTAAAACCATAACATCGAGAAAGATCTAATTTTGTGCCAGGTCTACCGGACTTATACATGAAGTTGCACATGGAAGACATGAATTGGCAAACAACACGGAGCTCACGGTAAAAATCACAGGATCTCCTACAACCAAAATACACCGCTTAGGCTTCTCATAAAACTCCAACAATAAATAGATACATTTCTTGAGGATAGTAAAACGGATCCACTGAATGATAGGAACTAAATGTCTAATATAAAACCAAATCAAAAACTGTGCAACATGCCTACCTAATCTCATTTATTCTAACTTTCCCCTTAATGGAGAAAGGGATTATTTGACCACGCCTAATGTATCCCTAAATAAATCAAACTTCAGTCTTCCCAGGAGGAAGCAGGTAGATATATAAAGCCCATATTATCACAAGAATTACAATACTCTACACAAATCTCTTTCATTGCACTTTCACCCTGACAAAAATGAAATTGAGTGTACATGTGCTTGAGTGTTTTTATGAAACACGAGATTGTAATAGTTTGATGATAAAATCTGATTGTCTGTTGGTAATCATATTACATACATTTCTTCACATCTTGGAGAAGTCTACGCAACCAAACTACCTCACATGTTCTGCTACAGCTTGATAATGCCTTCTAGTGAGATAAAGCAACATTATGTTGCTTCTTCTTTTGCCTGAGATGACACAGGGAACCAATGTTGAAGGTGTAAATTGTAATTGATCTTCTATCATCTAGATTTCCGCCCAATCGGAGTACGTATAACATGTCAACTTAACATCAAATGGGTGAGTATTAATCTACTAAATTTTGTATTTATTCTTGATACCTTAATATACTTCCTTTAACAACACTGATTTTCATGGGGTTGACTCATAAAGTGACTCAAAACACTCTTGCATAAGCTAAATATGGTCTTGTTGTAGTCAAATAAATAATACTACCAACCAATTGTCTATACAATGTTGCATCTGCATATTTCAAACCATAATTCATGCGAGTTTTTAAACATGGTACAAATGCGGCCTTATACTCATCCATCACAAACCTAGACAACGGACACTTTGCACTTTACAGGACAAGAAATTTTGTGAATCTCTCCAAAACTTTAAGGCCAAGCAGTGTCTGTTTCTCTAAATTCATCTAATTTTTGTGATAATTCTTTGTGATTTCTTCAATGATTGTCTGCTTTCTATTATTATCGGTCATCTACATATAAAGAAATCACCACTATATGTCCTTCATTATTAAACACGGTATATAAATTTGGATAATTTTTGCTCCGTTCATAACCATGCATGAGGAAAAAAGAATCAATTTTTTAAGTACCAAGATCTAGGAGCTTGCTTTAAACCATATAAAGCTTTCTTTAATCTACATACTAGATGTTCTTTCCCTTCTTAACAAACCCTCGAAATTTTGTTACTAAAATATACTTCTTCTTTTAAATCCTGCATTTTAGGCTTGATTTAACATCTAATTGAATGTATTTCCAATGATGTGGTATGCAAAGCAATAATCATTCACAATGGTATTTAATTTTGCAACGAGGGCAAATGTTTCCTCCAAAATCAATGCCTTCTATGCGAATACCCTTTTGCCACCAACCTTGCTTTATGATTATCAATAGACCCATGCAACTCCAAAATTTCAACTTAAATAACCATCTACAACCTATGGGATGTTTATCATTGACTTTACTAGATCCCAAGTATTTTTTCTTAATAGTTGATTACATATTCCTCTTTCATTTCTTTCTTCCATTCATAGATTTTTACAGCTTCATAAAAATTAGAAGGTTCTGTAATGTTTAACATGCAGTCATGAGCACATAATCCCTATGTCGAAATTTTGTGCTTGTTTTGGCTGTGATCTTCGATTGATAGAGGTTACAATTATTCTTCGATTTCTTCTCTTTGTGGACTAAACTCATTTTCTTCCACATTATCACGCTCTTTCTTTCAAACCACCATACCATTCATGTTCTTTGACTAATTCTGTTTCGTGCCTCCTCTTTTGGAAGTAAGGGTACATGCCATTCTTCATTGTTTTGAACATGTTTTCCATCATCCAGTTGTTCATGAAATATTACATCTCTACGTAAACACCTTGTGATGAAAGACCAAACAATTTATAAACATATATATAGTATCCAATGAAGGTACATTTAATGGCCTTTGAATCTAACTATTCACTGGCCTCTTTGGGAACATGTGCCAAAAACTTCCTTCAAATACTCTGGGCCGACTTCTTCAGGGCTTGAATCCAAACAAGGCTTCGAAAGGGAGTTTTATATAAGACTTTTAGTAGGACTCCTATTCTTTAAATATCTTGTAGTATTAACATTTCCCCCTTCAAAAACCATTGAGCTAGATTCTTCTTTTAACATCTTAAACATACTCACAGGTGTTATGTTTTTCCTCTCGGTAACTCCATTTCTACCTGTAGAGTGTAAGATGTTGCTCTGAGTATTGTTGTATCCCATGCTGCGATTTCTGCCAATGTTGTTTGAAAAATCCTTTCTTGAATTATCCCCCTTGATGCGATCGAAGAATCCTAATGAAATTTTCCTATTTGCTTCTCAATCATGTTTCTAAATTGCTTATTGCAAAATATTTCAAAAGCATGGAATTTTCCTGTTTAAGAAAATATACCTATGTGAATCTTGTATAGTCATAAACAAAGATTAAAAAATAATAGGCCCCACCTAACGATCTTGTACGCATCGGGCCACATAAGTCGGTGTGTACGAGTGCGAGTATGTCCCTATGTTTTCTATCTTTGTGGCAATAAATTCATCTCTATTTTGTTTACCGAATTTTTATGCTTCACAATCAATATGCAATTTTTTTCAAAATAGGAAGACCATCTACCATACCTTTGTTAACGAGAAGGAGATCAACGAAATTGATATGCCCAAGTCATGATGCCACAAATTTTTCGACCTTATCAGGTGACATTAAGGCTTGCTGTAACATACTCTTCACATCCAGTTTGTAGAGTCCTCCTATGCGAAATACCTGTAATGGGCTTCATCTGATCAACAAGTATTTAATAATATATTGTGATTTAAATTCTCTTTGAGATCACGATGTATGATTTTGACACGAAATCGGGATCTTCTTAATACGAGGAACATGCCACATCGGATATATTCTTGATCTTTCTGAGCTGGACGGTATATGAGAATGTCCGTCCCTTGATCTCATACCCTCTACTATCTCCCAAGGTATGCTGCTCGGTGTGGATTCTCAATTGCAGACCATTGCTGCATTATGTAAGGAGGCTCAGAATCTACGAACCAATATGGATTCATACTCACCAGGTATCTGGCTGATTACGACCTCAGCCTGACAATCTAACATCCAGAATTCTGAGTACGCATCTTGCATCGACCAAATGACTGCATGTTTGTCTCTTTGTACCTCTAGTTTTCTTTTCTTGTGGAAAAATTTTAGCAACTCTGGCCTATCTTACCACAATAAAAGAATTTGGGAAGCGAGAGTCATGTTTATGTGAGGTTCATACCTTGTGGTGTCCTTTTTCATGTTTCCATATTTAAGATGGGCCCATTTGTCTCCTTTTTAACTTG
Organism: Pinus albicaulis; assembly: GCA_034641835.2. Taxonomy (NCBI): domain Eukaryota; kingdom Viridiplantae; phylum Streptophyta; class Pinopsida; order Pinales; family Pinaceae; genus Pinus; species Pinus albicaulis. Next base: position 28,224 of record JAXQQM020068433.1, read on the forward strand.
AACTTTGTTATCGATGCAAGATCAAGATCTTGAGGTTTGAGAGACAACCTCCTTTCCTCTTCTGTGTGTAAAATCTCGGTAAACTCTTAGATGTGGAGGCTTTTCTTGCATTCAATCCGGTTATAAGCTTGTCTGATAGTCATCATCATGTGGATTCATGTTAATTGTCTGAGGTCTGTCATTTGCTGCAAGTTTGGTAGCGATATGGATAGTTTTACTCTTTAACTTTGCTTTTACTCTAAGGTCTCTAGACTGAAAACGGGCTGTTCTTCCTCCATTTTGAACAAAATATTCTTCACGAGGAACAAGGGTCGATTGGTGTTCTTGATTTCATACTATCTTTGAGAAGCTGTCCGGATGCTATTTGCCGTCTTGAAATCCCCGAATATAGAGATGAGTTCAATGTTTCATGATAATTTTCGGTGTGCCTTTACCTTCCTCTATCACTTTGTCTAATCTTTGAATAATTTTTATTTGATCACAATTTTACGTGATCGGCTTGACTTCATCACCAGTAGCATGCTATAAGCATTTTGTCCCTCGGCATGAAGTTTGGAGCTTAAATTTCCAGTTGTGTATTGGAACCCATCGACTTGTTGCTTTCATTTAAATAAGCTTACGTACGTAAAGTACATCTTGGAAGAACAAAAAAGAATATCGTGGCAAAAAATCAGCCCGGATCTATAAAAAAAAAAAACTTAGATCGGATCTTTATGACTATATGTCCCGAAGACTTGGAGATCGGGTCTATGACTATATAAAGTGACACACCACACTCAAAAGTATTTTTGAACTGTGGAACCAATATCTTGCGAAGACAGTATATCAACTCTCCTTATGAATAAGAATTTTTGAAGAACTTGACTTGAAACCTTTGGAGAAAGATGGTTCTCATTGACCTTGTTCTCTCTCTTCGGCGAGCATACGGGAATGTGTATAAACTTGTCATTACTTCGTTGTGTGTGACATCCAATCGGTGTTGTCTCTGCGGGGGGCCTGCAGCCAATACTTTTCCATCCTGAAATAATTCTGTTGCCAATTAATCGGTCACGATTCACGCAAACATATAACTTGCGGAATAGATCGTTAACACGGCAAAATGTAGCCTATATAGTACTGATGCAATAACGCTAGTTCCCGAGCTTAGGGCCAAAGGCACAAAAACAACACTGACTAAAAAACGTTTTGGAACACACAAATCTCCGTGGACAACGACAATGTTGTGTGTCTTTCTGCCCGACTCTACCCTGCGAAATATCGGTTCTTTGAGCTTGTGTGGTCTGCTCCTCTCTCAAATGTATTCAACGGAAGCACCCGGCGGTTTGGGTTCTTTGCTCAAAATGGACTCACTCGCGACGGAGGAATGCTTGTCACAATTAAAAAAAACGATGGTGGTGCCCAGGGCTACGAGCCCGATGCAGTGGCGCAAGTCTTGGTGATGTCGATCCTCATTACCACGCCTCTCCAATCCACGGCAATCGACGCTCGTAGCTCCAAACGGTCTCACGCGGCACACAACACACAACACGAGATGCTCCCCCTCCATGACACGACTCCTTTCTCACCTCACCCCACAAAGCAATCGCACGCATCACGGCTACACACTTGCAACAAGTTATGAATAGCGATCCTCCAAGAAGGCTGCCAGACATAAACGACACAACTCCTCTACGGATCCTCACCTCCAAATAGGCAACATAGGGCCTGCGGCAAACAACAACGACACTCTTGAGCGTGTGCGCACTGTAGAAACGCTGCAAATCACATATGTACCTTAAATCCTTCACACGGTAAGGTACAAGAGATTCAATCTCTACGCACTTCTCTTCGACGATACGACCACAAGATCTTCACGGCCTCCCTAAGCTTTGATACATCAATAGTTTCTTGAAGGCAATGATTTAAGCAACCTTTAAGGAGCTCCTACAAGCAAATGCACCCGCTTGGGATTCTCATAAAGAAACTCCAACAATAAATAGATACATTTGTTAGGGATAGTAAAACGGATCCACGAATGATAGGAAGACGAATGTCTAATATAAAACCAAATAAAAAACTACGCAACAATTTACCTATCTACATTCATTTAACAACTTACATAACTAGGTTTTTTAAGACAACATATGTTAGCTATACTAAATAACATTGTAGGTAAGACCCAAAAATAGATTAGTACCTATTTAAACATTCATTGTTTCTATAAAATCTGCATAGTAAATAAACATTCATAAGCACTTGTCTTTGTGTAACCCCCTCTTGGATTACTTCAAACTTAAGAGGATATCTGTGTCCTTTACTGTCCCCCATCTCTCAGAGCCTCGGGAGGTAGATAGCCTTAATTACCTCGGGGTTAAAATCTGATCTATGTTCTCTGCGTTCTGAGAGCTCCATTAGTTCTGCAACTCTGGACAATCTTTTCTTTCCTCACAGTTGTTAAACATAGCCTTTTCTGACAGAACCCCTTCCTTACTCGAGTCTCCATTTTATCCTTCTAAGAAATGGCCTTGTGAAGGCTTCGCCTCTGCTTCTTTGAAACCACCAATCATACACTAGAAATCAACCAAAACACAATGCATAACACTAAATCCTTTCTCCTGATATTATTTACTTCGCATAACTGTGAATCCTTCCTCGGAAATATTATTTCACTTCGTATGCCCAAATGCTTAAGTCTACAAATAAATTCACACTTTGTTTTTGGTGCTATTTATATAGATAAGGAGAGAAGTCATTTTCATTAGGCTGAACATTAGTTAAACCGTTATATTTTTATTAAATGTTACGTTAAATGTTAAGCATTACATATTTACCATATGTTTATGTTACATTTTTAGTAAATGTTAAACATTGTATGTTTATTTATTATGCCTTTATGTTACATTTTTAGTAAATGTTAAACATTGCGTATTTGTTACATTTACATGAGATCTACCCCATACATGTGTTAAAACGTTTACATTTATGTTTACGATTAAGTTTAATTTTAAGTTTTACTTGAGATTTTAGGTTTAGGTTTACATTTACATTTATGTGAGATCTAACCATGCATATTAATTACTTTATATTTATTTTTTTATAATATCTCCATACTAGGTTGTAGAGTTCCTCTGAAGCTCGATTAATTTTGATTTCTAATCCTATTTGTTCTGCTTTTATTTATTTACCCATACCTCTTCTTACCTATTTTATGCTTCTTCATTTACACCATACCTCTTTTATAAATATGAGCTTTTGATTTATGTTAAAATGGTATTTTAGCCCATAAGTTTCCATACCTCTTTATAGTTTTAAATTTATATTGTGTTTATACATATTAAAAATTAAATTGATTTTTAAATAGGCCCAACATAATATTAAGAGTGCAATATTTAAATGTTAAACATTAAATTAAGTTTACTATTTATTGGTTTACTTGAGATGTATCACACTGTTGGGTTGTAGAGAGCCCATAAATGTGGCTTCATATTGGGTTGTGGCGCTTCTCTCATCCCAATAGGAGAAAACATATGAATTTTCTACGAGAAAATATATATTGAGCAACAAAAAAGAGAGATTTGGTAAGTGAATATCACAAATTAATCCCAATACAAAAACAAAATTTACAACACCTAATGCTGATTAATTCCATGAAATATCTAATAAAACGTATTATATTGGTAATTTCCTAAGATTACCCACAAAGTCTATTAACCCCTAAATTTTCCATTTTTATATTTTCTTGTATAAACCCGTTTAACTATTTTTTAACGAGACTTCATAGCGATTAAAACTTTCCGTCCATTCATGGCGACTCCACGGTTATAAATAAATTTCACATGTTTCTATCTTTGGATTTATCCTCTTAGTACTATCATCATCTTCACCTATTGTATTTGTAATTGTGCCTTACGATCGGCAATGGGTTCAAATTTTGAAAAAAATAAATGAAAATTCATATGGGTAAGCCTACATATGACCCCAATTTTTTTTCTCCAACACGTAAATACCTTTATACATCCTAATTGAAAAACTTTGTTTTAATATTTCAGCTTCTTTGTCAATGTACAAAACATGTGCATAGAAACCATAATCAAGGATCGTCAAATGTTTTATTAATTAACCTACAAAACAAGTTACATGAGTTATATTCACACACGGTAGAATCCTCAATGCGAGTTATCGCGATCCTTATTCCTTTCTATCTTGGTTGCGGTGGTTTGTTTTTTGCAATTCCCAATGTTATTTGAATTTGTGAGGCCCCACTTGGTTGTCTGCCTACCAACACAAGGTACTCTTCTTCTTTTGGCTTCTCGAGGTACAATGCTATTGTGGCGGGGAGTTGAAGATAACACTAGCGACAGAATTTGGTACACCCAACCACTGATCTCTCTATGTAGAGTGATTCTCTCTTTACTGTATTAGTGCCAAAGATCACCAATTTTAAATGAATCTGCAGTGCTATTTAAGAGAAACTTAGATACCAAAATGCAGTACTTACATTTAACATTAAGGATCTCCAACATGTCCTTTCATAAGGAAATGTATTCCTTTATGGTCTTTGAGGGAGGATTAGATGTGACACTTTTTTGAAATGCAAAATAACTATTTATTATAATTCATAAATTTGATTATCACCTAGCACATGTCTTATCTAGAATTTTTCTCTCGTGAAAATTTACACTATTATTTTTATTTTAAATAAATATTTTCTCTCTTCAAAAATACATATACAATTTATGTAAGTAAACATAAACCTAATTTCATCAAAACTCCTTTTTTATCATTTTTGTTAAAACATTAAGTATTTTACTTAGACAAAATTATTCCATGAATTACATCCAAAAACACCACAAAATGTGCGAGAATTTTTACACTATAGATATTGCCAACAAATTAATCAAATTTGCAATAAAAACCCATAAATTAAATGAAATGCTTCAGCTAAAAAATACACAAGAAATAGCATGAAACTAAGAAAAATTAAATCTATATATATTAAATAGGGTTGTGAGAATCTCTTATAAATACCAACAAATGGCTAACAATAACTGGTGATCTTCCATTACATCACTAGAAATGAAGCCCAAATTGAGAGTCTGGTTGATCCCCACTTCCAACCCACATATTTGCTTAAGATCTGCTCACCAATTGATGTCGATGAAGCTATGAATTTATGAATGAAATCTACAAAGAGTGAGTTGAGTTTTGTCCAACACCGAATGTTGGAAAAGTAACTAGTTTCGGTATTCATGGTCTGTTTTGTACTTATGTCATTATGTATATTTTATGCATCAAACAAAAGAAAATAAATATTGTTTTTCAGCATGGTTTCATGCTCATTTAATGGTCTATCTAAGTTCAACATGCATTTCATGCTCTGGGATTTTTCAAGAAATATTTGTCATGGGTGAAAAGATTATTTATGTCTATAATATAAAGATCCTTTTGGCAAAATTTGTATTAAGAAAAGAAACATTATTTGGAATCCCAAGACCAATCGACCTACCAAGATTAAGTCGACCTAGAAAGGCCTATTGGACCTCTTGAAGATTGTATAAATAGCATGAGACATCGACTCATTGAAAACACTTACTGGATTCGATCTGTTGTAAGATAAGAAAGTTTTCAAGAATAAAAGTCGAGAGAGAGGACAATTCGGAGAGAAGGAAAAGAAGCGAAGTGAGATCTTGTGCCCTCTATGGCAAAGTTGGGGTTTTTGAGCAGGATTGTAGAGGCTAAAAAATTCCAAGCTGAATTGTAAACCTAAAGTTGCGGTGCGAGACTTAGACTAGGCAGGTTTGTGAAGAGTTTGACCTTAGTTGAATTTAGTAGATTTTATCTTGTTTGGAGGAGATCATTTGGAGGGCCGACTTGGGGCTTGAGGAGGTCTTGAGGAGAGTCTTAGACTGTTGGGTTTTGAGGAGTCTCATTTGATACAGTTACAGCAGAAGAGGATTGTTTGGTTTTAAAATTTAGCAGAGTTTTCCACCAGCATTGAGCCTTTATCTTGTGTTCCTTGTGTTTTGTGATCTTGTATGTTTTTCTCTGATACTTGATGAAGAAATGGCTTAGAAATAATAAAATATACAAACATCACACAAGTAATTATCCGTGAGAAAATCAATATTAATCTGTTAAATACCTTCATTTCCAACAAGAGAAACCCAAGGGCTTTTGTCTGGGAACTCTCATTAAACAAAGTTCCAAAACTTCCAAAGAAAATATTCCAAATCCAAGATATCTGGTAGCTTGGCTACCCCTCTTTTAAGAACTTGATGGATCTCTCTTCAACCTTCTACACGTGGCATTTTATTATTTTATTTTCATTCTACAAAGCTTCTCCCTTTTATTTTATTTAGTAACTCTCTTTTATTTTACTTTAATTTAAGTCACTTTTTCTCCCGAGAAAATGATTAATCTACCTATGATTCCTCCAATAGCTGAAAGTCACTTTTCATCATCCCATCCTATATATCTCTTCTTCCGGAAGTTTAGCAGTTTTACTTTTGAGTGTTTTTCAAATAAACAAATAACACGACATGTGTTTGTTAAATGCTTGTCCGTAACCTCGTTTCGAGAGCCATCGAAATGCAATAGAACCGAAGAGACGAGCGTAGCAGCAGAAGCCCGGCCTTGATGATGAAATCACAAGCGAACCTCGTCGGACCGATAAAAGAAAGCTGTGACTATGGTTGGTATAGTCATAGTGGGATTGGATAAGTAGTTGAATTGTGAGTATTGATCTTAAAAATCAAAATTATGTTAGTGTGTTGTTTGAGAAGGATCTGTTATTTTGGTTTGGTGATCATCCCTAACTTAGTTGGAATCATATTATGTTAGATATACTTTATTATGGTGAAAATGTTTTGCTATTTCAATGACAGTCATCTCTCTTGTTGAAAAAATAGACTTATTTGTTGTTGTATGATTAACAACACGAAGTAAACATATAAACATAGAATCCTAAAAGACAAAGTTACCTAGGGCCCATTGTATGAGTCATGGATCATAACATGGTTTATCTTCTAGAACCCAACCTAATAAAAACCTACATACATATCTAAATTTTCAACATGACCTCAACTCTGCTTGATCATCTGCAAGGTGAAATGTGTGATTTGCTAGTCAAGATGAATTTATTCTTTTACAACAATGTTTGGTATTGAATTTCCTCGGTCTATCCCAGAATTTATGAGGTGTGAAATCAATCGATTAGAATTCTAAGGGTTAGTCTTACACTTATACATAATAAGCTTATCTTATGTTATTAATTAAAATAAACGTAGATTAACTACGAACTCAATTATTATGCTTTGAATTTGGCTAGGTAGAAATCTCTCATATTATAAATTAATGTCCTTTCTTTTCTTTGTGTTTTATGAACAATATTCACTTATGTGTTGGCTATTAATTGTATGTTTTCGATGGTTTGAAAATGCGGCATCTTGAATGGGGTGCTGGGTGGAATTATTATAATTACGTTGGGTATAAATTTATTTTTAAATATATCTTTTTTTAAATGATAAATTTAAAATTAAAATAAATTAAAATAATTATTATAAAATAAAAATTATAATTCAACAATATAAAATAATTATTTGTTTTTAATAAGTTATAAATTAAAAATATATTAAAATTAAAATAATTGTATTTATTTTAAAATAAAAATAAATAAATTGTAAATTAGAGTTTGAATATTGTATAATGTTTGGCATTTCGGTGAAGATGAGCAAGTGTTCACCTAAAACTTTGAGCTCTTCAGTTATACTTTGCAAGGTATTTAGAAGTTATCTACATTATGTATTAGCTAGAAACATTACGAGCAATAAATAAAATTGTATCATCTTAACACTATAAATTTTACTATTTTATTTAATGGGTAAATAAGAGTCTTGACTAATACTAAAAAGAAAATGAATATGTCAAGATAAAACTAATTTTCATGAGCTACATCGTGAGATTAAGCATTAGTTAAATTCCCAAAGGTTTCGAGGTGAAGAGTCTCTCGAGTGTTCAATAGGGTTGAAGATGAAAAAGTATTTTGTTTTTAGATTGCCCATATTATATAAAGTTGGATTCTATTTTTCAAAATATTGGTCACCATATTTTTGATCTTTTACATTAACAAAACTATAATGATCTGAAAGTTTCTCTGCGTTTTTTTTAAATTAAAAACAATTCTTATTAATCTCTTATCTTTCTAATGTTCTATAAACCATATAAATCTCAAAAACCTTAACCATAATAATATAAACGGTACGAACCAGCTGAAAGGCATCTCCCTTCATGGCTCTCTCACCACTCACCAACAATTTGTTGACGACAATATGTTATTCGGGCTCCCTTCAGTCCAGGAAGCTAAATCTTTCAAAAATATCCTCAACCTCTTCGCCACGCCTCGTGTATTTGTCAATGTCTCCAAGTCCTAGATTTTCTTCTTTAATACCCCTCCTCTAATTCAAAACTGACATAATTCGAATTCTTAGCTTCTCTCCAGCTCACCTCCCTCCAAATGCTTGGGAGCCTCTTGTGCCCTCTTGCCATCAAGAACTCCACTTGGAATCACCTTCTAGAAAAACGGAAGCTCTGGGCGCCTCATGGTTGTAGAGCGCTCAACATATCCGTGAGACTTGTCCTCATCAAAGCTGTTTCCGTCCATGCCTCTCTCTCTTTTTGCGGCGCACGGCTCACAATGGGGTTAGATGAATCGAAATTTGCAACGAGAAGCTTTCCTATGGGGATCCTCGGACCAAAAACGCAAATGGGCTTTGGTCAGGCGGGCTATGGTTTGCTCCCCTAAAGCGGGCGGAAGTGCAGGCCTCAGAATCCCATCCACAATGATGGGGGTGCTGAGGCTCGACTTTGGTGGGCGGATCACAAGCCACAAGCCTTGGGCCAAAATATGGACAGGCCAAATATGCCAATAACGAAATGACGAAACGATGCGGTGGCGATTTCCCTGGAGGCGCGGGGTCCTCACTGTGGAATGTTGCCAAGCCGCACTTTGCTCTCATACAGCAGCCCGATATGCAGGGGAGATAAGAAATGGTCACACGGCCGGATGCAGGGTAGGACTCACGAGCAACGCATCCTCCTTCAGAACTGTCAATCTCCCCCATGAGCGCACTTCGACCTCTTGGTGAAAAGTGGGGCCAATCAGTACTGAACGCCTACGGTCATGATGATTTCGGAGCAATGGAAACCTCCTACCTCTCTCTTTTGCCAATGCTCAGAAGCACTCGGAAGCTCTCCAAAAGGAGGGCGCAACGAAGAGAAAATAAAATGCTCGGAAGGAACCGGACATTATTAGGTGGGGTTACACTCCCAAGGGAGTATTGCACGAAGGGAAGCTACTCTGTATGCACCCTGTCAGCTCAAGAAAGACGAGGCTTTGGAAATTTGTCCCCGACTCCGGTGTAACCTAAAGTCTCCACCTTCCTATGGCTTCTCGATCCTGAACACTACGCGGGACAACTTTTTGCTCAGAAAATGGCTTCGGGCGGCCCCTCTCAATGCCCAAGCGCAGCCGGAAATGGAAACAACTCAACACCTCATGTTGACTTGTCAACTTGCTCATCAACTATGGGGAAAAAATATGTTTGGAAGTCGGTATGTGAGCCAAAAGGGGACATCGTCCACATCGCCGCCTGCGGCCCCGACGACCTTATAATAGTCCCATCCTCAGTGTCTGCGCGTGGGTCTTTGTGCCTCCTCTGTTGGTCTCTTTGGAAAGGGCAAGCAGGAAAATCTTCAAACATCAAACAACTCCTTTGGACATCATATGGGACAACTTACCACGATAATCTTCAAGAAACCATTGCCACACGCCTTGGCAAGAGGATCTCCCCAAACATGCGCAGAAACGACATGGAAAAGCTGGCGGCTAAGGATTGCGATCTCTCCTAATAGCTCCAAAACCGCCCGAGTTGCAATCTGGACACCTCCACCTCCGGAGCATATATACAAGCTGAACTTTGACACGGGCCTGGTCGTCCGAGGGACGGCGGTTTGGGGGCATCTCGAGAAACTCTCGAGGACACTCTTGCCATTTGCTATGGTTCCAATAGGATAGGACACTAACAATTAACGAATGGAGGTCTCTGGAAAAATTATAATCCTTTCACATCTCATAAGATAACTGCGCTATAATAATGGTGGAAGGAGACTCTCGAGATTCTTGTCACTATCGCCAATCCAACTTCTTCGAGGCACCGGAACTGCTAAAGTTGCCCTTTGGTTGGAGATTAGCCTCTCGGCTAAACACTCCTCGGCCAGGTGGTTGGATAACGATCAAAGCCATCTCCTTTGCTCACACAAAAGAAAGAAGGCAATAAGGTGGCGGTTTCCCTTGCCAATCTGAGGTTGAAAGTGGGACTCTCCTGAAATGTGGCCCTCTTCAATTATCCATGACGGGGACACACTTCGACCGCATCAATACGGTGCAAAATGATCGAAACTCTCCCGGGATGCGGATGCTTGTTTAATTGTGGAGGGACATCAGCGGTACGCGTGGTGACCATTTCCCAACGCCCCGCTCCCGGCGTGGTGGGACACATGGCTCTCCACGGCAATTTAGTGCGCCTTCATTAACGCTGTAACCTGAACAGGCCACTCCTGGGCGGTACCTCACCCCCCCCTGGTTTGTTGCTTTGGTATGCGGTATGAGGCTCTGTCTCTGCTTTCTGAGCTCTGTGTTCGCTGAACGGCTCTCTCGCCCCCCTCCGCGTTTGTGGGCACGCAGCCGGTGCGTGCCACAATCGCGTGCGGACAGCGCTCGCACGATCACGAGCGCGGCGGCCCCACTCGTTATATGGTTGCATTGAGTTCTCTCACAGTGTTTCTGTCTCTAACAAGTGGATTTTGTTCAGTGGCGGGCTCCCATTGCACTCATTTTGTTTCTAACCCGTACGCTTTGCATCTCGGGGGTCTACCTCGGTTCATTCCCGGCTCTCTGCGCCACTATCCATATTCGAAGTCTCCCGACGCGAGCACCATGCCTCGACTCGGGCGGCGTGGCGGCCCGTAGAGGTGGCACTCGCGGTGCTCGGTGAGGCTTTCTTGACGGTGCCTGCGAGATTCCTTTTGATTTTGTTTATGGTCGGCCATGCCTCCCCTTTCGACGCAAACCCCATTCGCCCGCCTCTCCGCTCCTACCTTGCCGCTCGTAGGCCTTTCATCCGCCGGACAACACTCATGGGCGGAGGCAGGGTTGATAACACCTTCAACTTGCTTATTCCGCACCACCATCACCATTGCTTTGCGTGAGGATACCTGTCAGTTCTCCTTCTTGTAATGTCTCCACTCCGCCTCTCCCGAGCCCACCCTACCTCTCTCGCGCCTCGCTCCACTTCGAACGCGCTACTCCTCTTGAAGACACAATGGCGCTTTGATGCTCTGACCAATTCCCACCGTGGTCTCTCTCCCTTGCGGTGGAAACCGGCGGTACGGGGTGCTATGGATCAGAGCGCGAAGAATGCTTGATGCGGATGATCCTGAGGACTACTCGGTGCCCAATTGTGGAGGACGGCGCCTCTCCATCACCTCCCGGTGACTCGACAATGACTTGGAGCGGTATGGTCTTAGATCTTGCTTATTTTTGTAGCGATGCTAGTTTTCTTCATTACATAGCGACTCAACGGTTTCCGTTATGATAGTGCTAGCTTTTTACATTCTTTGTTCATTACAAGTGTCATAACTTTCATGGCCGTTTCCTTCTGGGGAGGTGAGGCATTTTGTCTGGTGGTTTCCCTATATGGGCGGCTTCTTTTTAGAACTATGCTTGACTTTCGAGCCCGAGTTTAAGGCTAATTAGGCCAAAACAGGTTTGTATTATTACTTATGCCATAAATAGAATCAATTCTTGAGTAGAAAAAAAAATAATATAAACGATAGCATTTTACATTACTTAGGAATTTTTTTAGGTTTAGGTTTATATTTACATTTACTCTAGAGCTGAAGTTTATGTTTATGATTTAAATTTTTACTTCGATTTTTTTAGGTTTTTATGTTTACGATTTAAATTTTTACTTAGATTTTTTAGGTTTGGTTTACATTTGTTCATGTGAGATCTACCCCATGCATGTTAAATGTTTTCTGATAAGATCTACTACCAACGTCCCGTTTTACTTTATGTTTATGTTTTTATTTGACATCTTTATATTGGGTTGTAGAGCTCCTCTGGGGACAATTAGATGTTGATTTCTAATCTTATTTGATATATTTTTATTTATTTACCATACCTCTTTGTGACAACCTCATTTGGAGTTTGTTAGCATGAATTTAGTTAAAAGACAATTTATTTATTTTAAAATATGTTTATTTTTATTTTGTAAAAGAAACTCAACAAGAAATACATTTTTGTTACTGAATTGGAAAAAGGAAATGAATCTCTTAAGCTGGCACGGTAAAGTGTCTAAGAATAGAAGTTGGTTACTTGGGAGCAGTTGAAGACAGTTGCGACCTCAGAGATAAAAAGAAATCCCGAGGGGGAGGTTAGGGGCTGTGTTTTTCCTCTGGAAAGAGTAAAGGTGGAGAAATGCAGAGGCGCGAAAAAGAACGAGTTGAGAATAACCACACCTTCATCAAATTGTGTCATGCCGGCAGGGCACCGGATTGGCCATCAAAGGCACTGTGGAGATTCAGATTGTTCTGATAGTGTTGAAGTTACGGAGCTAGGGGAGCAAGCGGAGGAGACGTGATTGCCTCCTTGAATAGGTTTGGGAAGACCGATTTTTAAAACAACGATTTCCTACGAGATAAGTACTCTAAAAAGATTTAATTTGAAGTGTTAGGAAATACAATAAAATTTAGTTAAAACTGCTATATATATATATATATATTTATTTATATATATTACGGGGAATATTTATTTTGTGACGATAAAAGGCACTATGTGAATGCATTATATGAAACGAAATTAATGTATGACGAGAAAGAAAGCACGGGGTTTATATCATTATGCTACGATAAATAAATTGTGCCGGCTTCGATGCAATGATAATATAAATTCATGTACAGTGCGAGACGAGAATAGATTATCATGTTATGATGTTTATGCGGCGGCGAATGCGTAAATATGAATAGAACATATATAAAATCGAGAGACCTTCCACAGAGTCTTGCATGTGAATTAAACTCCTGTTTAAACTCGACCCTTGAATGATTGATGTACGGGGAACCTAATACCCTGGGGTATTAAATAGAAAGGCTCCCTCGAGTTCGAAATAATCATTTACAGTATAGTTAAACGCCTTAAATGCATGTTGTGGATTCCCAGGCCAAAATTAGAATAGGATTATTAAACTTATAAATACTTGCAAAGTGATGGACGCAAATAAGCATAGAGTCTCAAAACCTGTTTGGCAAGATCAAGAAAACTACCACTGCAGAACTTGTGAACAGTTTGGGATAAACCCCTAGTTCTGTTCGTTCTCTAGAAAACTACTCTGGCAGCTAGTATGACGGCGAAATTCAAAGAAAAGTGGAAAAGATGATTTAACAATAAATTGAAAAAAATAAGAAAAGTACAGTTAAGTTGTTAATAGCCAAAACATGACAAGCGGAACCGCGCTCATTAAACAAGGTTCGGATAGCGAGCCAAAGACGAACGATCGCCAAAATATTCCTACAGGTGTGTCGCACCGACACCATGATAATAAGAAAAGAAAACGTGGAAAGCTGATTAAAAACTTGAACGCATCTAGTTAATTTGAAGAAAAGAAACGGTGAAGTGGCAACATCGGAAAATAAACCCCAAGGAGGAGGGGCGATTCTAATATTAACTTTCTGTTGTTATTACTATGATTACATTTCCAAAAAACTCAAATCTAGAAGTATGCGCACTTAAATAGAAATGTTTAATCAACGGTCCACGGGGAAGCAAACACGCTTTGTCGTGTGCAAGAAAATTCATGACACATGACTACCCCGTAATAAATAAATCACTTCGCATTCTTAACCTGCAAGGTTAAAACTAATCTATGTGAAATAATTCCTAGAACTAAAAACGAACACCTATAATAAATCTTTAAGATATATATATATACAAATTGTGAGCGGCGGGGTGCCGTACATTGCATGCATAGGCAAGTCGATGTGAGGAAAATAGGCGGGACCTTGCTTCTCGTTGAAAGAAATGCTCCCGTTCATCTCACACGAAAGTAGGCGGAAAACTATTAATTGAGAACTCTTTAAAGTCGATATAGGATAAATGTAGAGAGGGTTGTTTAGGAACACGGGATGAAGAGTGACAAGTATAAACCCTCCATACGCGAGGTAAGAAATATAAAGAATTAACGAGACTCAAGCTGAACTTAACAATCTCTTTTTAAGAAAGCTTTAACAGCAGCAAAAACGCGAGGTGGACATACACGAAACCGGCAAGGTTTCTTCGGACGGGAAACGAGTTGAGCTTCCTTTCATGCGGTGTTGACAAGGATAAACCATTTTGTAGAACGAAAACCTTCTCCAGAAGTTCGTATGACATTCCAAGATCGTTAGGAATACATATAACTGCATGGCTTGGAGATATAACAAGGGAATCGGCTTGTGGGATTGCACACTGTACATGCACCCATGCAAACTTGAGCGCGCGAGAGCTAGCAGAGCGCGAGGGCAAATGACGATCTTGGAGAGAAAAAGTTGACGGGGCAGAATGCCTTCGGCGTTTTTTTCCCTCGTAAAAATGCGGATATCCAAGGTGACCTTCTGTGGCGGAGAGCGTGCCATCCGCACCGATTCAATGTACCATCGAAGGCTTTGGAGGGTGACATATGTGCACGTGGATGACAGTCGTTGTACCAAATGGCGGGAGCAATGAATTCTCTTTGGAATATGGAGTTGTGTATATAGAAAATGCGCTTGCGGGTAAATCTTTCCGTAGGATTAAAGCCCAAATTTATGTTGATCAACAATCAACAAGTGTTCGCAAAGGACACATATGTTAAATGTTGTTTTTAATATGAATCATTACCAGGCTTACATTGAGATCCTCTTTGATTATACTTGTAAATGGCAGGATCACAAAACTAAGATATACGAGTTATGAAACATTTAATTAGTTAAATGCGATGACCCTGATTCCATGTATATACCGTAAGTAAATAAGATATGGTCTTAAATAGTGATGTGGGAATAATCCATATGGTTTAGATATGTATGCACAAAACCATTCTGTGTCTGAGTAAATATTGGTAATAATATTTTGTGTAGTTATGACTATATATATATGTGTGTTAATATTGTGATATTAAGGCTACATATGTTTATATGTTACGAGTTTGATTAATAAGGTTGGAATATTGTATTTGTTTATTTATCTTAATATAAAAAAAAAGTATCCTCTTTGCAATGGTAAAAAAAATAATTGTAGTAAATGTCATATGTGGTTGTAATAGTAGTGTCAAAGACAGGGTTACTACCATGGTAACCTAAGGGTCTACTAACAAAGCGTGTGTATGTATTAGTGCAACGAGCGGCAGAAGTTATAAACGGGAAAACAACACTCTCAACACTTGCTGAAGGGCAAGGTCCGGCGAGTTATGAATCCGAAATGTGGGTTCAACTCACGGTGGAAACGACATCGAAAAACAATTCAATTGCGGAAGCACGACAAGAACAAACTTGCCTTTGTTAAATACGGTACGGCGATTTAAAGGAAGATGTGGAAGTCTGAAAAGACAATGAAAAGTTGTTGCGGGGATCGAGAAAAAGATCACGAGAAGAGTATGTCTCGGATAAACAAAATCGGGAAATCGACGACGGTGCGAGAGAAAGGGAAGTATCAAAGAAACGGAGGACCGACAAAACGAGAAACAACACCATGGAAAAATGGACAAGAGTTCCTCTCACCAAAAGCAAAAACCATAACAATAATGAGCAGAATGGAAAATACGTAAATTAAGGAGAGGACAAGAAGCCAGAAAAGGCGAGCGTAGGGGGGTTTTCGTAAGATTAAACACCAATGTTTGATGGCGAAAATTTGAAAGCATGGTTGATTAACATTAATAAATATTTTCGGTATGTATGAGTACGAACGACAATGCGAAGGCCGGATTGGCTATATACCCGATTACGAGAGAAAACCACCTTTGTGTGGTGGGAGGAGGTGAAAAATATCATGACATTAATGAACAAGACATCACGTGGGGAGTTATTCCATGAGTGTTTCAAAGATAAATATTGCGGAAAAGATTTTATGATGACAAAGCAAAATTCCATAGGTCTTGGTGGTAAATAGCTGGATGAATACGTCACGAAAATTGCTTCTCTACTCCGCTATGTGTGCCTTACCTCGAGAGGAAAAAGCAGTGCGAGAGATTCTTTGAGTAGTTGCACGCCCGCGGGGAGAGAATAGAGTTCATTAACCCCCGAAACGATGGATGAAGGCATCGGGGAAAGCACGCATGTGTTACCAACGATGTAAGATGAGCGATGGTGGAAAAGGATGAACGGCCCAAGAAAAAAATAAAGAATGCCTCACTTGCAGACGACCAGCGACGCTGCAAGGGTAAATGCGGGTGGCGACAAACGGTTGCGGGGAACCATCGAGATCGAGTGGCCGACGGAGGAAAATACGGAAGCATCAAGGAAAACACGAGCAAGAGGCGAACTCTAAACCTCCCCTACGGTGTTGAGGCTGCGGGGGAAAGCACACTACTAGGCTGTCCACAACGGAAAAAAGAATGAAACGGTGGCCAGCACGAGAGCATCTCTGGTGGGGGCATGCTTGGGAATATACCACGTATAAACGCAGCCTTGGAGGATCGATAGGCTGACTTCCAACCTGATGATTGAGGCGGAGAAATTATCTTTCTCTAAACCTATCTGATTTTGGTAGATCCCGAGATCTAGTTTAAGTTTTGTAAGTCCTAAACCTGAGTGAACGTGTAAGCTAAAAAGAAACAGAAATTTAAAAACTCTTGGTTAGTTTAATTATTACACTGAAGATAAAACGCAAAGTAATGACGAATTGGCGATTGCATCTTTGAAGTAAACGAACGACGATTTACGGTAGACTTAAATGTTACTTGCCATTGGGATCGTATGATGTGTTATTAGGAATGGATTGGCTAAGAAGCATTGGACCTTGGTGGTACATGAGAAAGACAATTTATTATAGAGCGTTAGATGATACGCGTAAAGGAAATTAAAGAATTAAGAAGCACCGTACAGTGCTTCCTGCGCAAGGCGTGAGATGAGCAAGTGTATTCTGAAAAGGATGTAATTTGTATGCAATTCAGTAGAACCTCTTTTGATTCTAAAGGAAAGTGGAAATAAAAG
The DNA here is from genome assembly GCA_034641835.2 of Pinus albicaulis. NCBI lineage: Eukaryota > Viridiplantae > Streptophyta > Pinopsida > Pinales > Pinaceae > Pinus > Pinus albicaulis. The sequence goes on from JAXQQM020068433.1 coordinate 45,483, forward strand.
ACATTCATAACAATCCCAGAATTTTACGGATATTTCGAGAAAACATTCAGGGTTGCCACCTAAAAAGAGATATTGATTTCACTAGCCCAATTTTGCTTTGGGCCTCCTGTGTCAAACACCTTACGAATATGAGTATACCCAAAGGTCCTGCCACTAAAGTTGAGAATGCGGTTGCGGGAATTGTTGGATAAGAGTTATATCCGCCCAAGCGTGTCACCTTGAGGTACACGATCCTCTTTGTTAAGAAGAAAGACGAACTTTGCGTATGTGTATGGACTACGAAAACTCAACAAGCGAGCAGGTTAAGAATAGATACCCTTTTGAGAATAGTGAATTTATTTGATCGGTGAGAGGTGCAGCGGTGTTTTCTAAAATAGATTTGGTCGGGATACCATGATTCGAATCGAGATGAAGATGTTTGCAAAACGACATTCGCACAGATATGGACATTATGAATTTGTGGTCTATTACCAGGATGCAACCATTTTGACAACCTTTATGAGGTTGATGAATGGCATTTTCCATCGGTTTAAGAATCCACTTTGTACTAGTCTTCATAGGCAGTATATTGATCTACTCAAGAGTGAGGAGGAACATAAGGAACATAAAAGTCTGTTCCAAAATACGAAGGCTTGTCAAAATTTGTACGCTAAATTAGGTAAGTGTCGTTCTTTTTAAAGCGAGAAATCGATGTTGCTGACCATGTTGTAGCATTTTGTGAAGGGATAGCGGTGGATCTCGAAAAGATTAAAACCATCATGGAGTGGAGAGCACGCAGTGTGGCATATATCGGATCCTTTGTAGATTACCCAGGGATGAGGGGGTTTTCTGGATTGCTGCCCTATTACATGTGCCCCACGAGAAGAAGGGCAAACCTTTCAAATGGACGGATGAATACCGGAAACGAGTTTTGAGGAAGGTTAAGAGCTTGACTCCTAACACGAGCACGATGCGCAGAAGGGTTGCGGCTTGACAAAGACTGCGAGGTGTGTACGGATGCCGGCGAGGAGGGGTGGGTACCGTGGCTAACACGGGAAGGCAAGGTAATATCCTGTGAGTCCACGAAAGTTGAGGGGGAGACATGAACAATGCTTGCCTATGATCTTGAACTTGATGGGTACATGTGCCTCCTTGAGTGTGGAGACACTATCCTCTTAACAGGGCAAAAGGTTAGTGCTCAAAACAGATCATAGCGATCGACTAACTATTTCAAACAGCGATTTAAACTCATTGACAAGGTGGAATGCCTTTTTGAGCGAATTTGACATGGACATACAACATGTTAAAGGAAAAAGAAAACAGTGTAGATGTGAAGTAGGAAATTTATAGGATTGTGATGTCTTTAATAATGACACAGAGCCGATTTAGCAGAACAAATGAGGAAGACGAAAGGACCAGAGTGCAGTTCTTGTAGCGTGAGATGAAGATAAATAAAGAGCTTAAGCCAAGCCATCTGAGTATGTTAGCAACGAAGAGCAAATGTTAACTTTTTAGCAGGAGAATCTATGTCCCTAACATGACACAAGCCTCAGAGTTAATCTTGGGCCAGTACCATCATGAGCAGCTATCTTGGCCATCCCGGATTGCAAAAGATGCTTTGAGCGATCGAAGATATATTATTGGCCGGTATGTCTGCGGAAACGCTACAGAATATTAATACGAAGTGTTTAGAATGCCAACGAGGTTAAAGTGGAGCATCGGCATCGGCGGGGCCATTACGTATACCCACATGCGGAATGGAAATGGGAAGTGATCTCTTTAGACTTCATTTCGGAAACACACAAGCAGGAACGGGGAATGATTTTCAATCATGGTAGTGGTGGACGATTAAGTAAATACGCTCATTTCATGCACAATGCAATCCACTTGGCTTAGTACGGATTGGACATATTTGTAAGGAAATCACCCAGTTGCATGGTATACCTAAGATGGTGATTTCAGATCGGGATGTTAAAGTTTACCTCACTTGTTTGGAAAAACCTACCTGTTTCGGGTTTAGATACTCGGAATGCAACGATGCAACATCACCCTCAAGGCGGTGGGCGGACGGAACGGGTGAACCAAGTTTTTGGAGGATATGTTGCGCATGTACGTAATGTGGCGTCGCTAAGTAGGGAGAATTCTCTGTACACCCAGTGGAGTTTTGCATATAATAACGGATATCGAGGAGTCTCTGAATGAGCCCCTTTTGAGGCATTATAGGACGACGATGTCGTACATCAGTGGTGAGCTGATCGGAGAAACGAAATTAATATTTAAGACCAGAAATATTGGGTAGAAATTTGGGCGAGGTAAAAAAAATAAAACGGGGTGAAGGTTGCGCGGGACCGACGAGAAAATATTTGCGGATAAGAAGAGGTCTTATCGCGAATTCGGAGTAGGTGACCACGTGTATGTCGGAGTGCTTTAAAAATGCCTTAGGGGTGGACTTCTTGTGCCAAGTTAGCTCCTCGTTACGCGGACCCTTCCGTCTAGAAGGGTGGACCCGGTAACTATGGTGACGGCACTGCGTCACATTAAAGTACACAATGTGTTCCATGTATCTTTGTTAAGGCGATATGTGCATGATACAAAGCATGTAATTCAATGGCGAAAACGTTCGGGTAGGAATAAAGAAAAGGAAATAAAATCCTGTTTGAAGTTTGAAACAAATATGAAATACTAATTGATAATCCTGTTGTTATACTTTCGGTGAGCAGGACAGAAATTCAGTGAACGCTGCGCACGTCGTAGAAATTGAACTCACGAAAAAGAATAATTACCCGGAGTGAAAGTCACAATGGAGGCACTTTGGACTGACGAAGAGCTACAGGTAAAAGGTTGTACGGAAACATGCCGAAGCTCTTTGTAGACTTGGATTGAAACAGGGACGGTGTTACTTCCAGGGGAGGAAGATGTGACAACCTCAATTGGAGTTTGTTAGCATGAATTTAGTTAAAAGACAACTTATTTATTTTAAAATATGTTTATTTTTATTTTGTAAAAGAAACTCAACAAGAAATACATTTTTGTTACTGAATTGGAAAAAGGAAATGAATCTCTTAAACTGCTGGTAAAGTGTCTAAGAATAGAAGTTGGTTACTTGGGAATAGTTAGAGGACAGTTACCTGACCTCCAGGGATAAAAAGAAATCCCAGGGGAGGGTTAGGGGTTCTGTGTTTTTTCTCTGGAAAGAGTAAGGTGAAGTATTCTCTAGAGCTGTGAAAAAAGAACAGTTGAGAATAGCTTCTGCAACCTTGTATCCAGATTGTCTGTCTGTGGCTGGATTGGCCGTCCAGAGGCCGCAATAGGAATTCCGCTGTTCCCGTGGTGCCGACTGAAGTTCTGGAGCTAGGGGGCAAGCGGAGGACGTGATTGCCTCTCTTGAATGGTTGGGAGGACCACAATTTTTAGAGCAACAGTTTCCTACAGATAAGTACTCTAGAAAGATTTAATTTGAAGTGTTAGGAAATATAATGAGACAGTTAGACTGCTATATATATATATATATTTCATTATATGTTACAGGGAATATTTTGTGACAGTAAAGACTGCTATGTGATTGCATTATGAAAACAGGAATTAGTGTATGACAGAAGAAACTACAAGGTTTATATCATTATGCTACAGTAAATAATTTGTGCCAGCTTCGATACAATGGTATTATAAATTCATACTTAGGAATATTGAGACAGAATAGATTATCATGTTATGATGTTTATGCAGCAGCAGATACTGTAAAATATGAATAGAATATATATAAAGTCAGACATTAGAATCTTGCATGTGAATTAAACTCCTGTTTAAACTCGACCCTTGAATGATTGATGTACAGGGAACCTAATACCCTAGAATTAAATGAAAAGGCTCCTCAAGGTTCAATAATCATTTCTGGTATAGTTAACTGTAAATGCATGTTGTGGATTCCAGGCCAAAATTAGGGAATAGGATTATTAAACTTATAAATACTTGCAAAAGTGATGGACGCAAATAAGCATAGAGTCTCAAAACCTATTTGGCAGGATCAAGAAAACCCTGCACCGAACTTGTGGAACAGGGTTTGGGATAAACCCTACCCGTTCCTGTTCGTTCTCTAGAAAACTATATGCGGCCAGTATGGCGGCCGGTGCCAAGAAAAGTGGAAAAGATGACTTAAAAGTAGGTCGAAGAAACAAGAAGAGTGAGTTAAGTTGTTAATGACCAGAACGCAACAAATTGGAACATGCATCATTAAACAAGGTTCGGATAGCCAACCAAAGACGAACAGTAAAACGAAATATTCATACAGGTATTACTATTTCCAAACACAAAAATAACGAGAAAAGTAAACATTCGAATTGATTTAAACTTGAATGCATCTAGTTAGTTTGAAGAGGAAGAAACAGTGAAATTTAACTGTATCAGAGAAATAAACCCCAGGGAGGAGGGGCAATAATAATATTAACTTTATATCTGTTATTACTGTGAATACATTTCCAAAAAAGAAACTCAAATCTAGAAGTATGATGCACTTAAATAGAAATGTTTAATCAAACGGTCACAGGAAGCAAGTAGCTGTCCGTATGCAAGAAAATTACGCATTACATTGTTCCTGTAACAAGTACATCACCCCGCATTCTTAACCTACACCGGGGTTAAAACTAATCTATGTAAAGATAATACCTAGAACTAAAAGCCAGAACACCAAATGAAATCTTTAGCCGGAGCGCACGCCACAACTTCATACAAATTGTGGGCGGCGGGGTACCTATACATTGTGTGCATAGGCAAGTCAGTCGCCAAGGAAAATGGTAGGACCTTGTCCAGTTGAAAGAAGTAAAACCCGTTCATCTCACCTGCAAGAAGTCGAGCGGAAAACTATTAGTTGTGAACTCTTTAAGTCTGATATATGATAAATGTAAGAGGGTTATTTCCGGAACACACCTAGGATAGAAGACTGAACCGTGTAAACCCTCCATCTGCAAGTAAGAAATACAAAGGAATTAACGAGACTTAAGCCGAACTTAACAATTTCTTTTAAGTGAAAACTTTAGCAACTTTAACCAAAAACGCAGGGCGGATATACCTGCAAGGGAACAAGCAAGGTTTCTCCAGATCCGAGAGGCGAGATGAAACATTCGCTCGCGCGGTGTTGACAAGGATAAACCCTGTAGAACGAAAACCTTCTCCGGAAGTTCTGTATGACATTCCAATAACGTTAGGAATACATATAGCTCTGCAACTGGAGATAGAACAAGGAATCGACTGTAGGTTGCGCACCTTCTGGACCATGCAAACTGGAGTGCGCTGAGAACTAGCAGAGTGCCAGGAGCAGATGACAGTCTGGAGAGATGAAGTCGACAGACAGAATGCCTTCGGCATTCTTTCCCTCGTAAAAATCTGTGGATATCAAGGTGGGATTACGCGACAGCGTTATCCGCACCGATTCAATGTACCAACGAAGGCCTGGAGGGTGACATCTGTGCACCGGACTGACGGTCGTTGTACAAAATGGCGGGGCAATGAATTCTCTTTGGAATATGGAGCTTGTGTATCGAAAATGCGCTTGCAGGTAAAGTCTTTCTGGTGGATTAAAACCCAAATTTATGTCGATCAACAATCAACAAGTGTTGCAAGGACGCATATGTTAAATGTTGTTTTTAATATGAATCATTACCAAAACTTACCGTAGGATCCTCTTGGATTATGCGCATAGTAAACAGATCACAAAACTAAGATATGTACAGGATTATGAAACATTTAATTAGTTAAATGCGATGACCCTGGTTACATGTCATGCGTAGTAAATAGAATGTGGTCTTAAATAGTGATGTGGGAATAATCCATATGGTTTAGATATGTATGTGCAAAGCATTATATTGTACAGTAAATATTGGTAATAATACTGTGTAGTTATGACTATATATATATGTGTGTTAATATTGTGATATTAAGGCTACATATGTTTATATGTTACAGTTTGATTAATAGGTTGGAATATTGTATTTGTTTATTTATCTTAATATAAAAAAAAGTATCCTCTTTGCAATGGTAAAAAAAAAAAAATTTGTAGTAAATGTCATATGTGGTTGTGACACTCTTTATAGCTCTTTTATATTTATTCATTTACCATAACTCTTTTATAAATATGGTATTTGGTGTCCCAATCCAAAACAAAGGCTTGTCTCCATGCATGTGTTTCTTGGGGTTGCCACAAAGTCTATTGGCCTCTAAATTTTCCATTTTTATATTTTCTTGGCTCTATATTTTCCATTTTTTATATTTTCTTGTATCAACTAAATTAACTATAACAGATTTCATCCGAGATTAAAGAATTATGTTACGTTTGATTTATTCATTTATCTTTACCTCACTTATTTACACCCATGGTAGTCTCTTAACATAGAAATATGCTGGATAGGATATCTTTTGTTGCTTCTTTCCGAGGGAGCTTTAGACCAAAGGAGAGAATTTTCTATAATCGGAAGTGTGTCCACCCAATGTTTTTTTGCATAACAAAAGTTTCTAGTATAGACCATATATATGTTTTTTAGTATTTTCCATATCACCTATACCCATGAGTATGTGAAATACTTACCCTCCTCAAGGCCATAGAGTACCCCTCCCTCTCATTACCCCTTATCTTTATTTTTTTTACTACACAATGTTCTCGATTTTTCATTATATGAATCACAAACCTAAATTCAAATATTATATGTGACAAATTTCATTTAGAGCTCATTATTTGGATTTAGTTAAAAGATAATTTATTTATTTTTATTAGTAATTATTTTATTTAGTAAAACTCAACAAGAAACACTATTTTTAATATCGAGCCGGGTAAAAGGAAATGAATTCCTTAAAATTGTTATAAAAAGTATCTAAGAATAAGAAGTTAAGCTGCTACGTAAATGCTAGAGGATGCCATCTAACCTCCAAGGATAAAAGGAAATCCCAGGAGGAAGTTAGGGTTCGTGTTTTTCCTCTAAAAGGAAGAAGGTGAAGTGATTTTCTAGAGTTGTGAATACGCTGAGAAAGTCACAACCTTGTCTTCGTATTGTCCGTGTGTGGCCGGATTGGTCATTCGCAGGCCACAACAGGATTTCTCATCAAGCTTCGGTAGTGCGTACCGAATTCTAGCTAGGGGGCGCGAGGACGTCATCGCTTCCTTGATGGTTGGGAGGACCACAATTGGAGGGTATTTTGTCCTACCAGAGTAAGTACTTAGAATTTATTCGTTGTAGTACGGAAATCACCGTTTATCTGGTTATCATCTCAAATGAAGCAGATGTTTACAAGACATTTACGCATATATATTTATTTATATTAATAAAATGTGAGAAAATGTTTAAGGCTAATATCCGTTTACACTATTTAAATGTGATGTATTTGAGTACAAGACTAAAGTATTTGATAACCATTCGTGAGAATAACCCACGTACCCATAGTGGAAATTATAGCACTGGAATTATGAAACACTCAGAAAGGGTGTACTTTTCATATATATTTTTAAAGTGCTTAAAGAAAGATAGCGTATCAATGTAGAAGCTAGAATACACTAGGGTTAATATGGGAGGTTATTCTACGTTATTAAGCTACAACTAAAGAAAGAACAAAGCTCACTTAAACACTAGTAAACTTATGCGCCGTATAAACAAGAAACAAAAGAACTCGTAACTATTCATCTTGTCTCATGGCGGTAAAACGAGAAGAAAAGGTTTACATGAGCTATTTAAACAATATTTAATTACATCTTGATGTGCATGTTATAGCATCGAACTTGTAGAGCGGAGTTGGGAATAGAAACTTACTCGCTCCCGGTTTTCATTCCTAAAAACTATACACGGTTTTGTTTACTATGCAATGGCACACCTAGGGTTGAAGCATCTAGAAGTAATAAAATAGAAGTTTAACGTGTATGAACAAGATACAAGAAATCGTGGAAGCACAAACGCAAGTTACTTTACAAATACATTTGAGGAAATAACATCATTGCGATAAACTAGAAAACGTTCTTTCCGGATGCATGCACAACTTACGCGTTACTGCTAAGATAACCCAATTATTCAATTCATACGATACGTAATACACTATAGGAAAAGAATCGCATTAAGAAGCATAGCCGTACTTATAAAACAAAAAACACAGAAGTATTTGCAAGAATGGAGCAAAGACATAGCTCACCGACGCGCACAAGATAAACATTACCCAAAGAAAATTTGAACCGAAACCCCCGAGCAACATATAAACAAGAATTTATTGTATTATGAACTCGCAACGAGATAGATAGAAACAGATAAATCAACAATTCGGCCATGAAGGTCGGAAATCAAAATGTTAATACATTGTGTGTATTGTGACAGATAATCTTCCGGGAATTATACGTACTCTCTTCTTCAAGCGAACGTAAGAAAAAACCTAGGCTAGAAAGCCGTAAACAACTAGTACAAAAGAATCGAACGTATGCGCCATGATTCGAGCGAGCATGAGCGTCGAAGTACCGTATAAACGAGGAACCACCATATTATCCGTTGAACTAAACGGAAGAACCCGCACAGAGGAAGAAGGACTAACCGGTCTTCATACCTCGTAGTTACACAACGTGAAATCATAGGAAATCTCCGAAAGTTTAGCGCCGGAAAACATGAACGGAAGTATTTCTGGAGAACCGAATGGTCGATAATCGGAATTTGTACCGTAATGAGTATTAAACCGCGTAGCCCGTACAAGGAGAAAACACCACCAATAGGGTTTTAAGACGGATCTCGATTTATCCGTGTAAAACATAGAAAGAATGGAAGGCCGCAAGCCGGATATACCGTTGAGTTAGGGCGGCCTCATTCTCGAGAGCCAAGTTTCGTTCGCAAATCTTTCCTCCACCGGCAACTCTCTACCATGTACAGGGCAAACCGCTCGTGGAATATATTTGCACAAAGGCGTTTTCGTGCACTTAGTGGATGCTCGGAAAACTCGTAGGAACATTTATAAGACACCACCGTTTGTTAACCGAAGTTTTCATAGTAACGTTACCCCCGAAACCAGGTGTCTAGCCATGCGTACTAGAAGGAATAAAGGTGAGTGGCGCGCCATGAAAGAGAATAACACCGTAGCCTCCGAGCTTGTGAGACTCGCGTGGATGAAACCCCAAATCGTTGATCTTCCCTCGCAATCTATGCGGAGATCGAGGCGTGACCAAGTTGCTACCGCCAAAATACTAACGCGCGACACCGTACCTGTACTGTGCAGAACGCAGCCATATGGCGGAACAAATATCTCATATGTGACATGGAAAGTTATGACCGGATTACGGTGAATTAATTATAAGCCTCGATGCGTATGTGTAACACGAATTCACCCAAGGAACCAAGCAATGAAACAATATGCATGGTGGATAAACAAATCGTAGCATTTACGACAATGTCATTAGAGCTCGAGTGTACACAGAGATATAAATTAATACCATGTCAATGGATTATACCGTAGCGTAAAATGATTAGATTTGTGCTTAGAGAGTTAGCTTGAGATATTTTAATTCTATAATTTGTATAGCCATGTTTATATGTTATGTGTATTTCATATAGTAGGTGGTAGTAGGATTACTTCGGTAGTATGAAGGTTATGTGTACAAATGTTTAATGGTAAAAATGTTATTATTACTCTTGCTAGAAGGATGTATAGAGCACAGACAAGTGGTGTTTAGCCACATGGCACTGCAAATCTAAGGGTCTACTAACAAAGTTGTGTGTGTATTATGCACCGAGAAGAGATAAAAGACTTCCGAGGGAAGGCATGGCATCTCACCACAACCGAACGAGATTCGAAGGTCTGGAAGCAGGAACCCGGAAATGTGGGTTCAACTAACCGTGAACAAAGACTAAAAGACAAGTAAGAGTTGGAAGAACAACAACAAAGAAACCGCTCGTTAAACACGGGCTACCAGCTTACAAGAGGAGATGGTAAGAGTCCGAAAGGATGGCTGGTGTGTCATCAAAGTGACTCAGGAAGGATCCTCGAAGAGCATATATGATAAATAGAACTGGGGAAACGCGGCGGTACCCTAGTGTAAAGAGAGTTATCAACCGAACCGAAGACCAAGAAACTAGAAAACAACACCATCGGAAAGACAAAAGAGTTCTTCTCACAAGAGCAAAAATCATCATTATAACGAGGCAGACCTGAAATCCATTCGATCAACAGGATCATAAGAGGCGTAGAAATGAACTCAGGAGTTTCGCAAGATCAAGCCACCGATGTTTGATGGCGAGGCGGTGAGGAGGCACTGAGCATGGTTAATTAACATCAATAAATATTTCCTGTGTATACGAGTACAATGTTAACCGAAGGCTAGGGCCGGCTATATACCACTGCGAGAGAAGGCCACCCCGTGGTGGGAGGAGGTAAAGAACGTTCGCGCATTGATGAGAAAGACATTACATGGGAATTGTTTCAGCGTATTTCAAAGATAAATATCTCGACAGAGAGATTTTACGATGACAAGGCCAAAGAGTTCCATGATCTTAGGCTAGGCCAAATGACCATGGATGAGTATGTTACGAAATCTCTATATCCTCGCTACGTTATGTACCTTACCTCGCAGAAGAAAAGGCCAAGGTACAGAGATTTCCGAGTAGTCCGCCCGCCCCTATGAGGGAAAGAATAGAGTTTGTTAACCCCCAAACGATGGATGAAGCCGGCCGGAAAAGCACGCATGTGTTACCAAAGCAGATAAGATCAAGGGGGATGTGGGAAGGGATGGCAGCCCAAGAAGAATCAAAAAGAATTCATCTACTTTTAAAAGCATCCACTTTAAAGGAACAGTGACTCGAACGTCGAAAGAAATGTTTTTAACAAACCATCAAAGAATCAAGTGGCCAAATTAAGAAAGACCCAATCGAAGCATCAAGCAAAACCAGAACAAGGACGAATTCGAAACCCCCTTACAAGCAATGGGGAAGCACACTATTACAAGAACTCGTCCCCGTCGAAAAGGAATGAAAATGTGGCAAACTGGCAGAGGCATCGATGTTGGGATAAAGGGAACATACCACGTATAAACACAAACTTTGAGATCGACAGGCCGATCGGTACCCCCACAATGATCGAACCGGAAGGTACTATGTTATCTAAACCCGTTCCGATTTTAATAGACCCCCGGGAGCTAGTTTAAGTTATGTAAGTCCTAAACTAGTGAACCTGTACATCTAAAAGAACAGCAAATTTAAAAACCCATGGCTAGTTCAACCAGCCACCAGGCTAAACGCAAAGTGACCGCTAAAAATTGCAAAATTTGCATTTTGAAGTTGCAAAACAAAGCACTGCAGTAGGTAGATTTAAATATTTTACCACCTGGATCGTATGATGTATTACTAGGAATGGACTGTTGAGAAACATCGGACCTTAGTAGATTGTGGGTGAGAAGACAATCTATTATAGAGCTCGTGATGGTACGCGTAAGGAAATTAGAGGAATTAAAGCCCAGGCAATTGCGTCCCATAACAAGATCTCGATGAGCAAGTGTATCCGAAAGGATGTCGTTCGTACGCAATTCAAGTAGGGTATACCGAATCTAACGAAAAATAAGCAGATATAAAAGATATCCCTCGTGGTACGGTGGAATTTCTAGATGTGTTTCCGTAAAACATTCGAGGATTGCCACCAAAAAAAGACATTGATTTCACTATTGAACTACTACCCGAGCCTCTCCGTGTCAAGAGCATTCAGCGAATGAGTGTACCAGACCACGTAGTTAAAGATGCAAGCATATGAATTGTTAGATAAAGGATATATTTTCCCAAGCGTGTCACCTTGGGGAGCACCCGTCCTCTTGTTAAAAAGAAGGATGGAACCTTACGCATGTGTATGGACTACACGACAACTCAACAAGTCGACAGCTAAGAATAGATATCCTCTACCCGTAATCGATGACGATTCGATCGTGTGAGAGGTGCCAAAGTGTTTCTTAAAATAGATTTGCGTCCGGATATCACCAAATCAATCGTGGATGAGGATGTTTGCAAGACAAGATTCCGCACTTATTATGGGATATTATGAGTTTGTAGTATTACCATTCGGGTTGACAAATGCGCTCAAAGAACCTTTATGAGGTCAAGGAATGGTATTTTTCATCGCTTAGACGTTTTTGTATTGGTCTTCATGTACGACATTCTGATCTACCCAAGAGCGAGGAGGAACATAAGGAGCATCTAAGAATAGTGTTAGAAATTTTAAGGAAGCACCACCGTATGCTAACGTATGCGATTGTACCGGTAAATCCAAAGATTTGGTCATGTTGTGACAAATTAAGGAATAGCTATGTAACTTTAAAAAGATTAAAACCATCATGGAATGGCGAGGTACCACGGGCATCGTGGCAGATATCGATCATTCATGGGTCCGTGTGATACTGCTGTGCGGTTCATCGAAGGGTTTTCTAAGATTGCCTATCCTATTACATCCTTACAAAAGAAAGGTAGATCTTTCAAATGGACGAATGAATGTTAGAACAAATTTTGAGAAGCTGAAGCACTTTAAACCACACTGTGCTGGCCGAAAGTTGTTGATCCCAAAGAATATTATGTGGTGTGTACCGATGCCGTAAGGGAGGAGTGGGTGCAGCGTTGTTAACGTAGGAAGGCAAGGTAATAGCCTATGAGTCCAGGAAACAGAGCATGACCAAAAGTACTTACCTATGATCTAGAACTCACCGCAAGAAGGCATGCTCTCCGAGTGTGGAGGCATTACCCATCACAAAGATTCATATTTCAAATGGCATCACGTTACTTAACTAACTACTTCAAGCAGCAGATTTAAACCTGCAAGCAAGGTGGAACGCCTTTTTGAGAAAATTTGACATGGACATACAACATGTCAAAGGGAAAGAAAACCGAGTTGCGCACGCCTTGAGTAGGAAATTACATGGGATCTATGAAATCTATTACAACCAACCTATGAGTCAGCCTATCGTAACAAAGGAAGAGGCCCCAAGGACCTTAATATCGTCAGTGGCGACATAAGAAGATCCGAAGGAAAGCCATCCGAGTATGGAAGTAATGAGGAACAAACGTTAATGTTTCGCGGAAGGGTTCATATTCCTAATCGTGCAAGTCTCAAGGGGTTAATCATGGACGAGACCATCGCAAGAACTACGCTCGGACATCCGTTGTCAAAAGATGCTTACGACAATTAGAAAGATATTTTATTGGCCCTATGCAGAAATTGCATTATCTCAGTAAGTGTTTAGAGCAACAGTTTTTAGTGGAGCATCGTCAACCGCGGGACTACCGCAGCCCATACCTATTCCTCAATGGAAGTGGGAAGTGATCTCTTTAGATTTCATCACAAAGCCACTCGAACAAGGAAGCAAATGATTCAATCATGGTAGTGGTGGACAGATACAGATCTCGCCCACTTCATAATTGCATACCCACTTATAAAACCGTGCAGATTATGTATATATTTATGAGGGAAATTCTTTAAGTTGCATGGTATACCCAAGACCGTGATTTCGGATCGGGATGTTAAGTTTACCCGCATTTTGGAAAACCCTCAAGCGGCTCGTACCAACACGCGCATCGCCTATCACCCCAAACCGATGTGCGATGAGCGCAGTAAACCAAGTTTTGAGGATACGTTGCCGCGCATGTATGCAATGCGGCAGCCAACTAAATGGGAAGATTACCTACACCTAGTGGGAGTCATATAATAACCGTATACTGTGAGTTCCCTAAAAATGAGCTCACATTATATGGGCGACAATGTCGTACACCAATCAATTGGAGTAGTCCCAGGACGAAATTAACAAGTTGGGACCGTAAATGTTGGCCTAGCCGAAGTCGAGGTAAAAAGAATAAGACAAAATTTGAAGTCACAGGACGATGCGTAAGGTCTTTGCGTATAAGAAAAGGTCTTATCGCGAATTCAGTAGGTGACCACGGTGGTGTCGATTGCCTAAAAGAAGTACCTGGTGTACCTTGCACCAAGTTAGCTCCTCGTTAATGGGACCTTCCCAAATTCCGGAAAGGGTGGGACCAGCCTATAGACTAGCTTTGCCTAGTCACATTAAAGTGCACAATGTATTCCATGTATCTTTGTTAAAGTGTGCATGATGAAAAACATGTAATTCAATGGAAAAACATTCGTGTAAAGAAAGAAAGGAAATAAAATCCTAGCTGAAGTTTGAAACAAATCTAAAGTTACTAATTTGGAGCAACCCCCGTTGCTACTTTTCGGTAGAACCGGACGAAGAGTCAGAGTTGCCACGCATACTTGATCGTAGGGAAATCGAACTCCGAAAAAGAATAATTACTCTCAGGTGAAGGTGCAATGGAGGCACTTTGGACCCGACGAAGCTACTCGAGAAGATGAAAAGTTTGTACGGGAAGCATACCCGCAGTTTTCAGGACTGGATCGAAACACCGAGGACGGTGTTACCTGTGAGGAAGATGTGACAAATTTCTATTTAGAGCTCATTAGTTTGGATTTAGTTATGACAATTTATTTATTTTTAATATATGTTTATTTATTTTTACAAAAAAGAAACTCAACAAGAAACACTATTTTTTATTACCGAGTTGGTAAAAGGAAATGAATTTTAAAACCTACAGGTAAAAAGTATCTAAGAATAGAAGTTGGTTACTTGGGAAATGCTTAGAGGATAGTTACCTAACCTCCAAGGATAAAAAGGAAATCCCAGTGAGGGTTAGGGGTTCCGTGTTTTTCTCCGAAAGGAAGAAGGTGAAGGATTTCAGAGTCGTGGAAATGGACAGCTTGAGAAAAGATTCTCGTAACCTTGTCTTCGCATTGACCGTGTGTGGCCGGATTGGCCGCTCCGTAGGCCACAACAGATTTCTACCGTTTCCGTAGTGATCGAATTCTAGAGCTAGGGGGAAAGGTAGGACGTTATTGCCTCCTCGATGGTTGGGAGGACCACAAGCCTGAGGGTATTCTTGTCCTACCGTATAAGTACTTAGAATTTGTTCAAGTTGTAGGTGCACGGAAATCACCGTTATCCGGTTACTCTATCAAATGTGAAGTAGATGTTTACAAAGTGACATTTACGCACATATATTTATTTACATTAATAAATGTGATGAAAATGTCTATGCTAATATCTCGTTTACACTATTTAAATGTGACAGTTGAGTACAAGACGGAAAGTATTTGATAACCATTTGAGAAATAACCCACAGACCATAGTGGAAATTATAGTACACTGAATTATGAAACACCGTAGGTACTTTTCTATATATATTTTTAAAGTGCTTAAAGAAAGATAGCAATACGTAGAAGCTAGAATACACTAGGGTTAATATGGAGGTTATTCTACGTTATTAAGCTGCGCAAAGAAAGAACAGCTCACTTAAACACTAGTAAACTTATGCTAATGTAACTAAGAAACAAAAGAACCCGTAGCTATTCATCTTGTCTCATGGCGTAAAACGAGAAGAACAAAGTTTACATGAGCTATTTAAACAATATTTAATTACATCTTGATGTGTGCATGTTATAGCACCGAACTTGTAGAGCGGAGGCGTTGGGAATAGAAACCCTACTCGCTCCCGTTCTCATTCCTAAAAACTATACACGTTCATGCACAGGCTTGCCACCTAGGGTTAAGTGATCTATATAATAAAATAAAGTTTAACTTATGAACAAGATACAAGAAATCGTGGAAGCACAAACGCAAGTTACTTCTACAAATACATTTGAGGAAATAACACCGTCGTTACAAACAAGAAAAATCGTTTCTTTCCGGGATGCGATGTCAACTTACGCCTTATCATGAAAGATAACCGACCTATTCCGTAATTCCGCCTGCGCGTAATACACTATAGGAAAAGAATCGCATTAAGAAGCATACCGTACTTATAAACAAAAATACAGAAGTATTTATAAGAATAGAGCAAATGTTGGCTCACCGACGCCGTTACGCATAAACATTACCCAAAGAAAATTTGAACCGAAAACCCCGAGCAACATATAAACAAGAATTTATTGTATTATGAACCTAACGCAGTTAGATAGAAACAAGACAAATCAACAACTGCCATGAAGGTCGAAAATCAAAATGTTAATACATTGTGTAACATAACATAGACCGGAATTATACGTACCTCTTCTTCTCCGAAGCGAACGTAAGAAAAACTTAGGCTAGAAAAAGTCGTAAACAACTAGTTACAAAGACCGAAATGGGGATGCGCTGGCGCATTCCGAGCGAGCATGAGCGCCGAAGTATCGTATAAACGGGAGAACGACTATATTATCTCGCGGAACTAAACGGAAGAACCCGCACAGAAAGAAGGACCACCGCCTTTCATACCCGTAGTTACACAACCGAAACTGTTAGAAATCGAAAGCTTAGCGCTTAGAAAAAAAGAAAAAAGAGAACTTAAGTATTTCTTTGGAGAACCAAAGGGCTGACAATCGAATTTAATCGTAATGAGTATTAAACCCCGCGTAGCTCCTGTACAAGGAGAAAAACACCGTCTACATAGGGTTTTAAGACCCGATCCCATTTATTTTTTGAAACATAGAAAGAATGGAAGGCCGAAGCCGGATATACTCATGAGTTAGGGCGGCTCATTCTCGGAGAGCCAAGCTGGTTTCCGCAAATCTTTCTCCAATTTCCAAGAAATTTTCACTATGCAGACAGGGGGCAAACCCGCTCGTGGGAATATCTTTGGTACGTGCTAAGTAAAAAAGACTTAGTGGATGTCGAAAAACCCGTAGGAACACGAGAAGACACCATCGTTTGTTAACCGAAGTTTTCATAGTAACGTTACCCCGAAACTGTGTGTTCAGCCATGCGTACTAGAAGGAATAAAGGTGAGCGGCGCGCCGTTGAAAGAGAAGAACACCGTAGCCTCCCAGCTCGTGAGACAAAGCGGTGGATAGAAACTTTAAAATCGTTGATCTTCCACAATTCATGGAGATCGAGGCGTGATTTGCTTGCTACCGCCAAAAGACTAACGACGACACCGTACCTACCAAAGTAAACGGAGCTACATGGCGAACAAATATCTCATATGTGACATGGAAAGTTACACGGATTACGGTGAATTAATTATAAGCTCGACAGATGTGTAACACGCACCACCGATGAACCTATGCAATGAAACAATACGCATGGTGGATAAACAAATCATAGCATTTACGACAATGTCATTAGGAGTTCGTATGTACACAGAGATATAAATTAATACCACAATAATGGATTATACCATATGCTGTAAAATGATGAGATTTAAAGGAGAGTTAGCTTGGGTTATTTTAATTTCATAATTTGTATAGCCACGTTTATATGTTATGTGTATTTCATATAGCAGGTGGTAGTAGGATTACTTCGGTAGTATGAAGGTTATGTGTATTAAATGTTTAATGATGTTATTATTACTCTTGCTGTTAGATGTATAGGTTATCGTGACATTATATTTCGCAAATCATTCATAATAGTCAAGTAGAAATGGATTCTTTCATTTATATTAATTCAATTTCTAATTTGATTATATTCTTATAATACAATAAAATAAATATTTGTAATTTAAATAAAAAATACATTATAAACTAATATTATATTTCATTTTTGGAATCTAAGCTTCCGTGATCCATAATATAAAATTAGTAGAAATTCTTTCTGGAATAATCACATGGAAGAACGTGGTTGATCATGCTTCGAACCAACCAAAGGTATTCATCATCGACTATGTGAGAGATCAGATCCAACATTAAGTATAAATATTAGATGAATGAGCTAACTAGTCGTTAGGATAACTACTAGTTTGACTTTGAAAAAATAAATGTTCCATTATTTATTTAATTTTTATTTATTTATTATTATTATTTTATTTATTTATAAAACCTTTAATATATTTATACAACTAATTAACCAATTAATTAATATAATGGTAAGTAATTTAACAAATCATGGTGTATATATGTAATTTTTTCTTATTAATTTAATTGATTAAATTATATAATAATCAATTATTATTATTAATTAATTAATATAATTAATTCTTATTCATAAAATTTAATTATAACAAACCATCTATCAAATAGTCAAACATAGAGTCAAAAAATAAATAAATAAATAAATAAAAATAAATAAAAAATAAAAATAAATAAATAAAAATAAAACATTAATATTAATAATAATAATAATAATAATAATAATAAATAAATAAATATTTGCGTGCGCTGCTCTCCTCCGTGCCCTGAAGCTAGGGTTCCCGGAGTCCTCTCGCGCTCGCCCCGCCGGCCGCGCCCGCGCCGCAGCCCTCGATCCCTCTCCTCGCCGCACGCATGGGGGTCTCTCAGCCTCGCTCTCCCGTTCCTCCCCAAGTCACCGCGAACATTGATCGTCGCATCGAAACGCCCTTCAAAATGGCCCCAACGTAAATTTATAAAAAAAATGGATTCGATCTCATTGCGTTGCTCGAGGAAGATGTGAAAGCAAGCGCTAACTCCGGCAAGAAAGGGCCTCATCGCTAGCTTTACGGTCTTTGGCCGTCCCCCAAAGCCATGGAAGAATGTCACAAAGAAATCCGGAAACCCTTGATAAAAGACGACGCGCAGTTACCAGGCAGTAAAGGGTTCTTCTATCTTCGTCTTTGAAAAATCCGTGTTACGTGCTTAATTCGTAAATGGCCCCTATTTCATGGGCCGCAAGGCTTGTATTTAAACAAGTGGTCTCTCGGATTTTGACCCCCACACAGACGTTCCATCGACCGTTTCGTGGTGAGACTACCACATATGCTCTCTCCACCGCCGGAATCAAAATCGTTCAAGTCACCCGGGAATGCGCTAGGCAAATACATCGATCGGCGTTTAGAAAAGACAAGATTTTGCGCCCTCGAATATGTGTCGAAGTCGCATTCGAAGAAGGATCACCGGGCGATCAAGCTCATTTCGTAGCAGATGGACGCATGTCCAAGAACTCGACTATGAACAACTCTTCCCTTAAATGTCGACATTGCCACGACATGGGCACTTTGCAAAGCATTGTAAGAAGCGACAGAGGAGCAAACGGACAAACATAGCAGGGATCACTGGACACTAGTCCGCAGAGTCGACATGCAAAAAGATGGTGAAAGCGCCCCGCAGCGGAGCCAGGGGAACACCCCAACACCCACTGCCAGAGACCGAAGAAAACTTAAAAGAAATCGAGGAAGCACACATCGACCCACCTACCGTCGAAGAAAATGAGAAATCAAATAGAACATTCCTCCACAAAGAGGGGGGTTGCCAATCAATCAAGCTCCCCAAGGTAGCAACCCTACCTACAGGTCACAAAGAAAAAAAGGCAAATGGAAAGTTTCGTACCGAAGAAGAAATCTATGAACGTCCATCAAAAAGAGTCGGAAGGAAACTCGTAAGGAACAGAGAAGAAGAAGTCGAAAGGCTTAAGACACAAGGAAGCCACCACGATAGAAATGTCGATTGGAAGAAATAGCAGTCCAGCCACAGCAGCAACCACCTTCTCGGTGTAAATAATGAAGCTAGTCTCTGGAATTGCAGAGGACCTGGGAACCATGCAAAAAATAGAAGCGTAAAGGATTTATCGAAATTGGAACCTTCAGATATCCTCATGCTCCAAGAGACAAAGACATTAGCAGCTCGCTAGAAATCAAGAAGACAAAATGGAAAAAAAGTGCAGTGAAAGCTGGCCGAAAATAAGTAGGGGAAATACTCCGGTGGTTTGGCAACTCTTTGGTCCGAAGACAACCCACCGATCAAATCTTATGAGACCCAACATCGGATCTACAATTTTAAATCGCCCATATCGCAAGTAGTTGAAAATTTCTTCTTGTCAATCTCTATGTCCCCGTCATTTACGCGTAAAAAAGAGAATGTCGAACTCTCTCGACTAGCTTTTTAGAACAAGAATCCCCCCAATAATATCATTCTTGCCGGGGATCTCAATATAGTTCGAAAGCCAAAGAGAAAAGAGAGGTGGATTCAATTCCAAAGATCACATGGTTGCCATAGTTGAAGAGCTTGCACAAAGAATGGGATCTATTAGACCTTAATCCAACTCAAGGCCTCTTCACTTGGTCTAATAATCGTGAATCGGGTCGCAGCATTACCGCCCGGCTAGATCGTTTTCTAGTCCAATCATCTTTCTATGAACAAGAAGATCTAACAACAAAAAATCCCGCCCAAGCTTACCTCCGATCACAATCCTATTCTGGCCGCATAGACGATGAAGAGATCCGTCCCATCCCATTCCGCTTTTCTCTATGGATTGAGAGAGCAAAGCTCGAAACGGCAGACCGCCGCTCGGGCCTCCTCCATCTCCGGCTCTCCCGCCTATGTTTGGGAGCAAAAGTTGAAGGCCACCAAAAAGCGTTGAAGGAATGGATCAAAATCCCACCCCCAATCCTTCTTCTCATAGAGCCGCGCTCCCGAATCATGACTCTCTTCAAAATGAAATGGAAAACCAAAACATAAACGATGAGCCGCCGGACAAGGAAACTAAAGCCTAGAGCGCTCTTCAATCCTTTAGAAAAGAGGAGGAATAATCGAGATTAAAGTCTCGTGTCTTTGGTTAAAAGCCGGTGATCGTAATACCTCTTTTTCCACGTACAGACGTTCTAGACCGCGAAGGAACCATATTGCAACAAAGAATGTTGATGGTCATATTTGTAAAGGATTCCAACAAGTCAAAGAAGAAGCAGAATCGTATTTTAAAACCTTTTGCCAGCTTTACATCCAATGTGAAGAAGAAGAGGAAGCAGGTTTCCCGTCACATCCCCTCCCTCATCTCTCCGATGACAACTCGATCTTTGTAAACTCGTCACCGAGGAAGAAATAATTAAAGTTATATGGTCCATGGATTCGTATAAGGCCTCAGACCCGATGGTTTCACAATTCATTTCTACAAAGCATGCCGGGATATAATCAAACATGACCTCGAAAAGGATGATTTGGGGATTCTGAAAAAAGCGAAAGTAGCGCACCAACTCAACCTATTTAGCTCGATCCCCAAAGATACCAATCCGGAAACCTTCTCAAGATTCAGACTCAATCTCGCTATGTAATGCATCCTACAAGATATTGGCAAAATTGTTGGCCACAGATTAAAGCCCTTCCTCCCTCGTCCGATTCTAGCTCCCAAGGAGGTTTTGTAGAAGGCAAGTGCATATATTTTGATAATGTCATACAAAAAAAGGTGGAGACCATACACTCAAGCAAGCAAAGAAAAGAGAAAGGCATGATCATAAAGCTAGACATGGCGAATGCATTTGACAGTCAATAGAACTTTCCTCGCAAAGTATTGCTCTCCTTGGATTTGCTCCACGCTTGTGTTTCATCAAAGCATGCACTATTAACCCATGGATTGCCCCTCTCATTAATGCATGTGCCAACCAAATTTTCTTTCCAAGCTAGGAGAGGCATCAGCAGTGATGCCCGCTTCCCCCTTCTTATATATTTTAATGGCTGAAACTCTAAGCAGAAAACTCGAAGTGTTAAAGAAGGGCGGTGCACTCTGTGTCTCAAACCCACCGCAGTTAACTCTCGAACCATGCTCTCTTTGGCAGATGACTCGATTTTATTGGGAGGAGCCTCTTCCGTAACTGCCAAGGTTCTTCGACCTACCATCGCAACCACCGCAAAGTTTTGTTTCCAAGTTAATGAAAGGAAAAAGTGAAGTTTTTAGCCGGAACACGACAATAGAGCTCAACAACATAGAAGTAATATACTTGGTTTCAAAGGGCATTCTAATGGGATAAGATTAAAGCTATCTGGGTTTCCCATTATCTCTCGAACGAATGGGAGGGCGCTCTCCGGTGTGACACATTATCTCGCAAACTCAAACAAAAATTTCTTCTTGGGAGTGGTTTCGTTTACAAAAGGAGGAAAGGTCATCTTCGATAAAATCTCAATTACGACCCTTGCCAATCTATCAAGCCGCGTTCTTGCTCGCCCCTAGGACAAAATGGACCGCATCTCCACGCTCATACGAAACTTCCTCCGGCAAGGAGGGAAGGGAAAATGAAAAGAAACTCCACCGTCAATTGGGACCTTGTTAAAAATCCAAGAGATGAGGGGCGGCTTGCAAACCGGACCCCACCGGTCGTCCAAGCACTTGGCCGCAAAAATTCGTGTGGAAAATGCTCAAAGAGCCACCGCACTCGTCGCTCTCGTTGAGAGCTAAATATACAACTAAGTGCGCGTTTAGAAATATACGCTGACTACACACCAATGCGCACGCTTCGTGGAAGCTATGTTATAAAAGCAAAGAAGGGTTTTCAAACGAGTCATATGCACAGATCCCGGGTAGAAATGGGAAAGCAAATCTCTCCGGCACGATAGCATTATGGGGAGAGAGCGCCTTTCAACGTTCATGAGGAAATCGCTGAACCGAAAGAATGGTTAATCACCGAAGGTAAGAACAAGAGTTAGTGATATCAGCCACATGGGACGCCCGTGGAGAGTGGGCTGGTTGGGAAATCGACTCCCCTCTCCTACCGCAAGCTCAACGCAACAGACCGATAGATCTTCCGGAAGGCGCAAGACCAATCCACAGCATCCGCGAAAGATCGATGGGGATGGGGTATTTCGGTGATTACACAACTTCAATACACAAAGCCTTCCAAACCACTAGAACAAGAAACACAACAAAGAATTTGAAAAACGTTTGGGAGCCTCCGGCACTCCCAAAAGTAAATCTCGACATCAAGTTCACAATAAGATCTGACCTGGAGACAATATGGCAAAAAGAAATTTCGCCGGCCCTTACAAAAGTGCCTTCATAGGAGCAACAACGAAACCCCGCGCATCTTTTATAGACTGCCTATTTCCGTTGCTGGGCCAGATCCAATGCTTCAGGATTTTCAAAATGACCCGCCCTCACAAATCGTCGTAGCCGTTGCGTATTGAGACAACTCTACCCTCATAGTATCCCTCAAAGTCCTTTTGGCGCAAAGTCCGGAATGCCTTACCCAAGTTTGTGTGCCGCGCATTTGGATTGCGCGTAACCGTAAAAATTTTTTAATGAACCCGTCTCAAACTCCATTGCGGTAAGTTGTCACAAAGCGAACTTTCCTTTTTGGAAGTGTACCAATGAAGAAGATTATAAAGAGGATACTTCGGCTTCAAATTTCATCGAAAAGAGGTGTCAGAGTCTCTGGACCCCCATTGCAGAAAGTATCTTCCTCCCTCCTCAAACTTCTTTCCCCTTTCGGAGAAAGAGAGACCCCGATGCTTCATTTTGCCAATGGTGGAGAGCGCAAAAGACAAATTCCATCTTCTTCGACGGGCGTCCAAAGGAACTCGGTCCTTCCTAAGGCCGGTGGGATCATCTATTCCCAAATGGCGCTCCCCGGACTCTTTCTATTGGGGTCTCGATGTAAAACTAATAACCGCGCAGCCGCGTGCTTCCTCAAAGCTCCGTCAAATAGCAAGGGAAAAAAGTGATCAAAGACATACAGATGGGCACTTTTAGGATCCTCATCAAAAATCTGAACATGGAAGAGAATTTCAGAAATGTCAAGCCCAAATGTGGATTCGGAACAAATGGTACTAACGTTTCAACTCTATAAATGTTATCACATCCTCGAAGCTCAAACGCGTACTTGATGGCCAACAAAGGGAGCGCAAATACGTAAAGGACTACTCTTCACAAATGAAGAAAGAAATGTTGAAATGCCTCGTTAACTGACAGTTTTAAAATCACCGCCGATGAAACTCTAAGATGTACTGTCGTTAAGGTAACAGCCTCAGCTTTCCTTTTTCTTATCAATAAAAATCTCATACCCGTTAAAGTTAAAAAAAAATAATAATAAATAAATAAATAATATAAATAAATAAAATATTTTATTTTATTTTAATTAATTAATTATTATTATTATTTTATTTTATTTTTTAATAAATAAATAGAAATAATAAATAAATAAATAAATCAGAAGTAAAATAAAAATATAATAAATAAAAATAAATTAAAAGCTGAATAAATTTAAAAAATAAATAAATAAATAAAATATAAATAAATAAATAAAAAATAAAAATAAAAATAAATAAATAAGTAAATCATGTCAAGAATATAAGGCAGGAATCCAGCACTTGCTGATATTCCAACCGTCATCTCTATTGAGATTAACGGGCCTTTTTTCAATTTCAATGGCCTCTCTCAACTTACGATGATAGAAATGGTCGATTCTAGCAATGACCTTAGCATCTTCTATGCAAATATGATGGTTAGTCTTTTCTGCATGCTCAGCTAAGGCAGACGAGCGAGATCTTCTATGCTTGATATCAGCAGCATGCTCACAGATCCTTTGATTAATAGACCGACCCGTCTCACCAATGTAAGGAGTCCCACAAGAACAAGGAATGATGTAGACACCTTTTCCATCCCTGGGGTCAATCGGATCTCTAACCGATTTTAGAGAACTACGAATTGTATTAAGGGGCTTGAAATAAGAGGATACCTTATGCTTTTTAAGGATTTTAGCAATCTTATCAGTGGTACCCTGGATGAACGGAAGGCTGACACTGCCATACCATTCACTAGGTTCTTTTTTATTTTTTATTTTTAACAGAAGGACCTTTTTCCGCTTTGAGGAAAGCTTTGAGGCCCTGCGACATACTATAACCATTATTACAAAAGACATTCAACAGATGGGTCTTTTCCTCCTCAAGGTGAGACTCATTAGAGATTCTTAGTGCCCTCGTGACTAAGGTGCTAAGGATGCCTAATTTTTGAGCAGGGAAATGGTGGGATCTAGCATGAAGATATTGCTCAGTATGAGTTTTCTTTCGAAAAACTTGATGGGAGAAAGAACCATCATCATTTCTAGAGATAAGGACATCAAGGAAAGGAAGGCTACCATCCACCTCATGTTCCATGGTGAATTTTATGGAACTAGATTAGCTATTAAGATGAAGGAAAAATTGATCTAACTTATATTCTTGACATTATTTACTTATTTATTTATTTATTTTTATTTTTATTTTTTATTTTTTATTTTTATTTATTTATTTATTTATATTTTATTTTACTTCTGACTTATTTATTTATTTATTATTTCTATTTATTTATTAAAAATAAAAATAAAAAATAAAAAATAATAATAATAATAATAAATTAATTAATTAATTAAAATAAAATAAAATATTTTATTTATTTATTTATTTATATTTTTTATTTTATTTATATTTTTATATTTATTTATTTATTTTTATAATTTTTTTTTCTTTTATGTTTTATTTTTATTTATTTATTTATTTTTATTTTATATATTTTTATATTTTATTTATTTTTATTTATTATTTATTATTTATTTTTATTTTATTTTACATAATTTGCAAAATTAATATTATCGTAAATGCAGGTTAAATTTAAACTTCCAAATATATTTAAAAATAATAAATTTATAATTAAAATATATTAAAATTTTAAATTAATATTATCATAAATTTTAAATTAAAATATATTAAAATTTTAAATTTTAAATCAATATTATAATAAATTTCAAAATAAAATATATTAAATCTTTAAATTAACAGTATCATAAATTTAACATTAAAATATATTAATTTAAATGTTAAATTTAAATTAAAATGATCATAAATATAAGTTGATTTAAATTTTCAAACATGTAAATGTAGATTCAATTTAAATGGAAATACTATTATATGAATAAGTGTGTATTTTGGAATAGGGTTTTTAACATTTTAATTTAATTATCAATAATTATTAGGTAGATGGTAGGTATTTAACATCCTCACAATATTTTAGAATATTTTAAATAATAATCACAATATTCATAGATTAAAGATTGAGACTTATCTTAAAAGTAATTAAGTCATTTTTACCATTTTAATTAAATTGATTAATCAAAATAAACGTCATATGAATATGAGTTATAGTTGTTTAGCATATCTCGATTGGGGGTGTCATGTCAATATGCCAAATGGAGGTGGTGAATGCGGGAGGGTTAGCCCAGCGTCCACATGCCATCAATGAGCATTAAAATCTCTCACACGATCAGGGTAATGGCACATTGGTTCGTGCACCATTGTGATGATCTTAGGGTATTATCAAGGGTGATGAGTTTTGGGCAATGATGAGTGTGAGGCGGGAGAGACCACCCTGTGCCGCGGCGTCTGAACTCAAGCCATGGCTTGAGCCTCTTGTACAGGGTGCAAATTGGAATGTTAGGAAGTTCGGGAATTGGGTCTGGTATAGTGTTCGACCGTGGGATCCTAGAAATCTTGCAGTTGCTGAGATTGGCCCCGAGTTTGGAGTAGCATCTACTCTGCTAGTGGCAGGAAGGAAGCCCAATTGGGCATGCATCTTGTCAAAAGATTGGTCTTGAGTGGTGGTGTGGCTCTTGGTGTTCACGGATGAGGTAGGGGAGCAGTGTTGGCTTGGGATCAGGTGGTGCTCAAGGGTCCTGACTCCCTGGTGAATGCTTTCATATTGGGTTCTGTCTGTAGAAAGAAGGGGAGTGGAATTGGCACCCAAGATTATTGTGTGTTCTTGCGAGCGGTTAGTTGTCGGGGGGCATGTTAAAGGTACTGGTATTTACACTAGAAAAGGGAATTGGGGTGAGGTGTCCTGTGCGGGAGAGGGGCCTTTCAACCCAGCGGTAGCGTGAGGTGGGAACACTGGTTGTATGTCGCGACAAAGAGGCAGAGCTCGCAGAGGAGGTCTCGGGTGCGACATGGAAGAACGAAGGAAAAATGGTGAACCCAGCTTTGACTTGGAATCCACGGAGAGCCAGCACTCTGTGGCAGCGATGGCGGTCTCTCCAGCTCGCTCCCTGGGCCAAGTGGAAGCCCCGGTCACCCTGAACGTGTTTACAACCCAGCTTCAACATATTCAACTCAACCTGGATAACATGTGGGAACAGAGGTATGAAGAAATAAATGAACGTATTTCATATATCAATGATATTCAACATATGCAGAACGAAACTTTGGATGCTCTAAAGAGTCTTCAACGTCAGCTGTAGTGCTCTCATGACCACCTTCGTCCACTGGAAATCCAGGTAGAACATATTGACTATCATGTCCACAACCGTGCAGGCCTCTTCACTGTGCCACCAGTATTCCCTCCTAATCCTCCTCCATGATGATTTGCATTGTACTTCTTTTTGCCAATTTTGTGTTAGAAATAACCATAGGTACCGGTTGCCTTGGCTTACATCTAGGATTACTGTTTGGAAGGCCTTTGGCCTGGTTTCTTTTGAGGATTACTGTTTGGAAGGCCTTTGGCCTAGTTTCTTTTGAACCCTGTGATGGTTAGATGTAATGCAACTATGTTGTTTTGTGATGTATATTTCAAAATGATAATATAAAACTACTTTTGACAGAAAAAAGAAAGAAATAGTTGTTTGACATATGGTATTAGTAAACCATGGTATTGACCCATAATACTACAAGAAACCTATTTAAGAGTTAAAAATCTCCATGATTAAAAATATTGTTTTATATATATATATATATATATATATATATACTTTTTATAATTAATACAAATAATAATAATTTAAAATAAATTATAATTGAATTATTTTTATTTCTTATTTCTTATTTTTTTATTTTTTATAATGTAAATATCTCATTCGATACATATTTATTAAAACAATCTTTTGATCTAATGTTTATTAATTGATTTATAACAATCTTTTAATCTAATGTATATTAATTGATTTATATTTATAAAGAGAAATCATATTTTATATTTAATTACATTTCACATATTTTTAATATAATAAAAATCTTTATTATAATTATTTCAAATAAATATAATTATTCATTAAATTTTTTTATTATAATATTTTATATTAAATAGTATTATTATTTATATTTAGGGTGTCTCTGAGCCCTAAAATAAGAAAGAAATTATTTCTACCTTACCAATCCACAATATATACTCATTTCAAGGTGTAATATAGTTATTTAAAACATTTGAAGGTGAAGAAGATCATATCAATTCCACCCACCTGTCTAAGATACCGGATTTCCCAAAAACATATGACTATTAATACCCGAAAACATACGACTATTAATACCCAACATATAAGCTATTTTATCGTTCAGTATACCAACAACCTACCAATGGAATAAAGTGACATTACTCGAAACAAAATGATGGCAGCGAGAATTCTATTGTAATTATTGATGAATCCAGAAGCAACGAGAGATTTGACCAAACATTCACATTAGTTATTGGATTCTAAATGGAGAAGTCAAATTATTATTATTATTATTTTTTTCCTTGATGTACTTTTCTTCTTTCATTTCCTCTAGCTCTTTTTCTAGTTCTAGCTCTTGTGCCATTTCCAACTCATGTTTCTCCAGTCTCTTCTAGCCTATTGATGATTCTGAGGTATGAGAATATGGTGGTTCTTCAGATGGATTTTCTATAACTGGTTGCTCTTCAAATTAACTCTGCCATGTTATAGTCTTTTCAATTGGTATTTCCAATTGATGTCTATGAAGTACCTTTCATGTTAGATGTGAATAGAGAAGCACTACTTGTGATGAAGATTATTCTTGTTCTTGAGTTTTTTCAATTTCCTCTAGGTACCTTCTTCTACTTGCAAATTTGGCAAATTTGGGGATGCGTGATGTGGATGACAATGTGGCTCTTACTCTACTAGTTGTTGAACTAGTTGTGGTGGTAGGTGGATGAAGTGTTGAAGTGATTCTACCTTTAACAAATCTATCACTAAAATCTTTTTTCCTATTCATGCATCCTAATTTTCATGCTCTATTTATGTAGCTAATTTTATGCCTAAATTAGAAACCAAATTCTATTTACACTTCTCCAAAAAAAAGTGCCAAAAATGTCAGTGAATTCTATCTCTTGAGAATTTTGTTACATTTAAATCATCAATCCTAATTGATAAATTTGTGAATTCTATTTCTTGAAAATTTTGTTACATTTAAATCATCAATCCTAATTGGTAAATTTATTAAGTGTAATACACAATATACTTAGGGTCAAATTTCTAACTATGAAATTCTTTTTTTTTTTCCACAGAAAAAAAACGAACTTTCTATTATAATAGATAGTCTCTGAACATATGCCAAGCATTTCTGAGAGCAAAAATTGCCAATCCCTTTGTGGGGGAGTGGAATCATAGCTACTTAACACCCGAAGCAAGATGTTAGCAGCCCTAGGAAACCAAAATAACCAAAGCAAAAGCATCATTGCATCTCTTTTAACTCATCATCAATCAGTAGTAGGGATGAGAGCAGAAAGAGAGGAGGCACAACCGTGACACACCATCACCAATAAGAGCTGGCAGTAGAAACTATCCCAGCCCCGACAAGTATCATAACATGAAACAAAAAGAGAGCCCAGAACCTCCTTACATAAGGAAAACAATTCTGGACTCAATATAGTAGCAGTAATCAAAAGTTTTTAAAAGTCCACTATACAATGCTGAAAATAAACTGAATAATTACACAAAAAGAGG
Source organism: Pinus albicaulis (assembly GCA_034641835.2). Classification (NCBI taxonomy): domain Eukaryota; kingdom Viridiplantae; phylum Streptophyta; class Pinopsida; order Pinales; family Pinaceae; genus Pinus; species Pinus albicaulis. The sequence continues at coordinate 74,876 of JAXQQM020068433.1, forward strand.
CTGCTCAAGGATTTGAACAGTCCCATTCACCACTTCAGCTACTGCCCAGGACCCCAGAGCGAGTTGAGCACCTTCTTTAGATAAGAGATCTGCTTGCTGGTTCCTTTCCCTGTAAATGTGAACAACAAAAATCTCAGAGAAAAAAGATTTAAGACGACGAATCTCCTTAAGCAAAGGAAGAAGAATAAAATTTCTGCACTGTTGAGTCCCATTGAACCAGTTGACTACGTTTCTAGAGTCACCAAAAATCTGAATCTGATTCATCTGTTTAGAAATAAGCCAGCAGAGAAGCAAATGAAGAGCTTTGAGTTCAGCGAAATTATTAGACCCTTGCCCAAGGCCAACAGAGGCTCGAAGAGAGTTTTCAGCAAAGAAATGTATGACCAACCCAGCACCACAAGTATCATTGTCATCCGAAGCACTATCAAAGTAAGCCCAGGGAACTGATTCATTAATTGTCTCAGGCTGGATATTGCGAGAGGAACCTGTAACATCAGGCGAAGGAATGCTATCAAAAATTGCAGCTCCCTCTGCTACCAGCCTGGCTAAGGGAAAGGTGGACTCATTGAAAATAATCTTGTTGTGAGCGATCCAGGTTCCCCAAGCTATTAAAAGAGGAAAGGCCCTGATTTTATCATCCGAAGCCTCTTGCCACCAAGATTTCCAAGCCTGTTGAAGGGTTTCCCCATGCCATCTCAAGGGAATATTTGTCAGACGCAGAGTTTCTGCCCAAAGGCTAGCATTAAAGGGGCAAAAGAGAAATAGGTGTTGTAGCGTTTCTTCTTCAGACTTACAGAGCGAGCACCAGCTCGGCCCCTGCTTGCCTCTCTTTTGCAGAAAGTCCCAAGTTGGGACCTTATTAAGAAGAATGCACCAGAAAAAAAGTCTGGTCTTTGCTGGGCTTTTAAGTTTCCAGAGAGATTTGGACCACCAATCAGGATTCCCCCAACCTTCTTGCGTCATAAGCCATTTATAACCAAACTTAGGTGTGTAGATACCTGTTTGAGCGTGCACCCAACACAGTATATCATAAGAATCCGAAATTCTAACAGAAGAGAGTGAAAGATCAGCAATATACCGGTTCCATTCTTCCATCCACCTATCATCCAGGTGCAGGTCCGTGCCAGACAGCCAGCCTTGCTTAACTAGGGAAGTAGATCTGGGATCCGCCACCTGATTTAGATAAAAGAAACCTTCTTTCTAACTATGAAATTCAACGTGAAAAAAAAAATCTAATTTATGAAAAATAATTGCAATTTAATTCTACATAGTCATAGTCCTAAACTAATTTCCATGAGACAATCACAAATTCAGTTGGTCATATAACTTGTAATTTTAATTATACAATTGAAGACAAATCTTTATCCAATCATTTTTGCAACTATGTAGGTGTACTACTCAGCACTATGTAGACGATTGTAGAGATCATCACCAATAAGAAATACAAGCTGGCATGGTTCCAAGTCCATCGTGCCAAGCTTGATACAATTTGGCATATATAAACTCTGCATCACCACTTCGAAGTGCCGTTTTCTTAAACATTTATAAAGAACAACAAAGAAAACATTAGGCAACAGAAAAGCAGATCTTAGAAACTGAAATAAGCTCGCTACAGAAAAATCCTGGCGGTCATGGCGAATTAGACAGCCATTCCCAGCCTTTGGAACAGTGAATTCCCAGTCATCATCGTTCTGCTGCTGTCCTTCCAGCGGCTTCTCTGCTTCAAAATTTCAAGTGAATTTCAAGTGACTTAACACCTACTTGACTGTTACTGTGTCATCATCCTCGACAGACTCCACACTTGTATTCTACTGACCTAGAAAGTCCCCTGCTTCGAACCAGATATCTTCGGAGAACGCATGAGGTCATTCAACTGGCCTGATTTCATGGTGCAACCAATCTGATTCAACGTTTAATTATCCTTTCCGCCGTTTAGGAGATAAAGAACCAGAAGCAGCTCCAATGCCTTGCAGTCAAGGGGTGGACACTTGTTTTGGCCTTCGTACATTTTCCTGCGGTATATTTTCCTTATTCTGTACTGATTAAATGGCCATATGGATCAGGATTTCGAGGACTTGAACTCCCGGGATTATTAAAGACATCCTGAGAATGCCAAATTTGCCTCAGAATAAGAAGTTTCTTCAAATCCCTGAGCTAGAGATTACCCAGCGCATTTTGAGACAGAACACTGCGTATATTGGATGATCATAGGGGAAGTTTAAATCAGGAACTATCCCAGGCAATAATCTGTCTGCAGTTCACAGAACTGTTATTAATCTTACTCCAGAAGTCTGTACCCAGAGAGTAGCATTGATGTTTCTTTCCGGGTACTTGCTTTGAGTTGAAGATGGTACGGATATTCTTATTCTGATGGATGTATATCTAAAGAGTTCAGGCTCAAGAGAATTTCAGGGTCAAATTCAGCGCTGTTGGGTTTGATCTTTGACTCGGGAATGTTGTTTCTTCAGATCATAGAGGGCAGGTTTAAATCAGAACTATCCCAGGTGTCAATCTGCATATCCTGTATCTGAGGCTGAAGATGGCAGTGGCGTTTATTGATGAACTGGCATCTAAAAGAAGTTCAGGCTCAGGACTCTTCCCACACCTTGACTCACACATCCTACCAAATTAGCCGCACTTTTATCCTTCGTGTTTATACAGGTAGTTCCCTGCTTCAAGGCAGAGATAGAATCCCTCCGATCAGGCTGTTTTTCAAAAATCTCATTCTAATAATCTCAAGAATACGTGGCCGACTTTCCAAATTACAGTTCATCGAATCCTCCAGGGGCAATGTCACTCTTCTCGTATCCTAGTGCTAGACGGGTGTCAATAACTGTAAATATAAAAGATTGTACTTGTTTGTTGAAGAGCTGCCTGCATGCCCATTTCATCTGCATTCTCAGAAGCATTCTTCAATTTCGACTCCTGCCATACATGCGTTCCGTCATCTGGATCTGATGCCACCCAACCTCAATTAACAGAATTAAAATGACACCTTCGTTAGATATTCTCTGAAAATCCTCTTACCAGGATCAGAAACACCGAAACTTCACCCGTTACAGGCTTTGTCGGGTCGCCATCTCAAAATAGCGATGAGCCACATCAAGCTCCTGTACACCAAGTCACTGTTGAGCTTGCTAAGCCTAAAAATACAATTACAAATCCCACAATATCTCAGTAGAAGACGTCTACGGTAGAATACAACGAGTTCTGATCAGCTTTACCTGATTGCCGCAGTAAGATCTCTCTGCCAGCTTCGTTGGCCCTACGGCCTCTGAGAGGCATTTGGTCCTGCTAATTTTCAGTTTCTGCACAACTTTCCATAGAAACTCTTCCATAATTGAATGCCTTTGTATCTGCTTATCAGAGTCCTTATGACGATGGGGAGAACATTCAAAATATCATACGGTATAAGAGATACTTTGCACCAAGATTTTTTGAAATGCGTTCATATCACATAAAACATACCGAGAATAATAATGAAAAATAAGGATAGCGGATAGTTATCAACGCCAGTAATGGATTATATCAAAATCTTCAAATGACTAAGAACAGCAACATTATATAAGTAGTTACAACTTCGGGATTATACGGAAGAAGTCTGAGCCTGAAACAAAATACCCCTGAAGCTTGGGCAAGAATTTATACATGCCCAGGGCAAGAAAATCACTTAACCCTTTAGTGCAGGGGAAATTGCATCTTAAAACAAGAATTGAGTTCACTTTGTGAATGATGTCTAATATTGTTTCATCATAGTTAATTTGTCATTTGTTGTCTATTGCAAAATCTCAAGAAGATTATTATGGTCTAATTGACATGAAATTCAGTTCATATGTATCAGTTACAACTTACAAGATGTATCATGATTATCACATCATACTGCAAACTTATTTGCACTTGAATTAACTAAATTGGTTTTGTGGACATTAAAAGCATCAGCATTCCATTGATGTACGATCAAATTAACAATATTAATGTACCATTTTGTTATTTGATAATAAACTGAATTTTGAAGATATCAACCTGGGATCTCATGTTACCAGGCATGTCAGGACAAGGTGTGCCAACAAGCTGCCGCCATCCAGAGAAAAATGCTTTCAAGCTGCTTGTCTTTAGATTCTGGCCCATTGCAATATGACTCTGTATTGAAGAACTTGCCATAGTGTGATAATATATCCCCCATTTCTTTAGTTTCCACAAATCTTTTCACTGCTTTAAGATTTTTTCCAAAAATATACAGACCAAGTATGAATAAATCTTCCTCACTGCTTCTGTTGAAAATTGAGATACATAGACACAGGTTTCAGTATTAGGATTGGGTCCTCTCAAATGAATTAATAAAATATGGGGGAAGATGCAAGCTCAAAAGGTTACATGATAGTGCCTGGCAGCCCAAGTGCATCCTGGAGTAAAACTGAGGAAGATTTATTCATACTTGGTCTGTATATTTTTGGAAAAAAATCTTAAAGCAGTGAAAAGATTTGTGGAAACTAAAGAAATGGGGATATATTATCACACTATTATGGCAAGTTCTTCAATACAGAGTCATATTGCAGATGGGCAGAATCTAGAAAGACAAGAAGCAGAAAGTGTATCAAGGGAAACGCATTTTCTTCTTAGATGGCGGCAACAGGAATTGTTGGCACGCCTTATTCCTGACATACCTGAGCATTTGAAACATGAGATCCAGAGGTAAAGTTTTGTTGCCAAAAATTCAATTTGTTATGTAAATGTAAAAATGGTATGCTGTTGTTAATCTGATCGTACATCAATGGAATGCTGATATGACATTTTAATGTCTACGAAACCAATTTAGTTTAATTAAAAATAGAGTTTGCATTATGATGTGAGGTCATGATACATCTTGTAAGTTGTAACTGATACATATGAACTGAATTTCATAATCCAGTTGGACCACAATAATCTTCTTAGTTTTGCAATGGATTTAACCTAAATGACAAATTAACCTATGATGAGAAACATGTGGGCATCATTCACAAAAGTGAACTCAATTCTTTGTTTTAAGATCTGGGTTATGAACTTTAAGGAATTTCCCCTGCACACTGCATTGGCAGAGTTAAGTGATTTTCTTGCCTAGGCACATGCTGCTCCCTCGTATGTTGCCCAAGAAGCTGTAAAGGAATGTTTTTGTTTACTTTTTCCAGGCTCAGGCTTCTTCCGTGTATGAAATCCCAGGGATTTGTAAAGGGAATTAGCCTTATCTGCCTCTCCCATGTTTTGTCTCTCATTAGATTTGCTGTTCTTGGGAGTCTGGTTTGAGATTTTGGGCTTTGTCTTTTAATATTTTATCCCTTGATCCAATTTTTGTGTTGATAGCCTATCCGCTGTCCTTATTTTCGTAATAATCTCGATTTATGTTTTTGCTCAATGCAATTATGAAACACATTTCAAAAAAAAGTCTCCCAGTTGCAAAGTATATTGCCTTACTACTATTATGATATTTTGAATGTTCTTACAGCTATAAGGTCTCACGGGTTTTTCTGATAAACAGGTAACAAAGCAGACCTGAACATGGAAGAGTTTCTATGGAAGAGTTTGTTGCAAAGCTGAAAATGTAGCAGCTTCTGCCACTAGCAGGACCAAATGCACTTCTGTTCAAGCCGAATTGGGAAAGCTGGCAAGGAAGATCTTACTGCGGCTGTCAGACACCCAACAAAGAAAAACCCAGTCAGGACTTCTCGTTATAAAATTCCTACTGGCAAGGCATTTTCCAGTCTTCATTGAAGATATTATTAAGTTTGTAATTGGATATTTGGCTTAGCAAAGCTCGTTGTATGACTTATTTTGCAAGTAAGCAGTGGCCTTCGTTCTTGGCAAAGGGATGGCCTTCTGAGAAACCTGACAAAGCTGCCTATGAATTGAGGAAGACTTCAGTGTTTGATCCCTGGTGTACAGAAGTTTTCAAGAAAAGATCTAACAAAAGGAATTCATTATTTTAATTCTGTTAGTGAGGTTTTAAACCTGGGTGGCATCAGATCCAAGGCTGCTTGAACTAGACACACATGGTATAACAGGAGTTTGAAGTGAAGCCAGAATGCTTCCATACTTCTGAGAATGCAGATGAAGAAAATGGGCATGCAGGCCATCCCTGTTCCTATCTTCAACCTAAACAAGTACAATCTTTTATATTTACAGTTGTTGACACCAGTCTAACACCTAGGATACGAGAAAGAGGACGTTGCCTCTGGAGGGGGATTCATTGAACTGTAATTTGAAAAGCTGGAAGTGGTGATGTAGTTGATAGAATGAGATTTTTGGAATGTAAGGAAGCAACCTCTGATCGGAGGGGATTCTGCTCTCTGCCTTGAAGCAGAGGGAACTAACTACCTGTATAAACTACAAAGAGGATAAAAGTGCAGATAGTTTGGTAGAATATTGTGAGTCAAAAGGTCAAACAACAATGGGAGAATCTCCTGAGTCAAACCTCTTTTAGGTGCCAGTTCATCAGAAATAAGCATATCCCTACCATCTTCAACTCAGAATTCTAGGATATGCAGATTGACACCTTGGATAGTTCCTGATTTAAACCTACCCTAATCCTGAAGAAACTTCTTATTCCGAGTCAAAGATCAAACAAACAGTGCTGAAATTTGACCCCAAGGAGAATCTCTTGAGCCTGAACCTCTTTTAGGTGTCAGTCCATCAGAAATAATATCCGTACCATCTTCAACTCAAGCAAGTGCCGAGAGGAGCATCAATGGTACTTCTCTGAGTACAGATTCGTTTTCTGAAATAAGATTAATAACAGTTCTGTGATATCTCAGATACGCAGATTGACCTGGGATAGTTCCTGATTTAAACTTCCCCTATGATCATCCAATATACATGAAGATCAATTCTGGCCTCAGAAATAAGCAGACAAGTCTCACAAGTTTCAAAGTTTGAAGAAACTTTTATTCTGAGGCAAATTTTTGGCATTCTCAGGATGTGTTTAATAATCCAGGAGTTCCACAGTCCTCAAACCCTGATCCATATGAAAGCCATTTTATCAAGCCACAAGAAACCAAATGAAAGTAATTTCACAGGAAAACGTACGAAGGCAAAGCACAGCAAGTCCGCCCCCTGACTGCAAGAGCATTGGAGGCTTTTGCTTCTGGTTCTTCTCCTAAACCGCGGAGAAAGGATAGTGAGAAAACGTTGAATCCAGATGGTTGCCGCATGAAATCTATCTCCAGGCTGCTGAACATGACCTCATGCGTTCTCCAAATACTCATAGTTCAACGGCAGAGGAGAAAGGGTAGAATTAGGATTGCAATTATTGTTGAATTTCAATAGAGTAGTTAGAAATTTGATCCCAAGTATATTGTAAGTATTACACTTTAATAAATTTACTAATTAGATTGATGATTTAAATGTAACAAAATTCTCAAGAAATAGAATTCACAAATTTACCAATTAGGATTGATGATTTAAATGTAACAAAATTCTCAAGAAATAGAATTCACTGGCATTTTTGGCATTTTGGAGAAGTAGTAAATAGAATTTGGTTTCTAATTTAGGCATAAAATTGGCTACACAAATAGAGCATGAAAATTGGTGCATAAAGTAGAATCACTTCAACACTTCATCCACATAAATAGAGCATGAAAATTGGCTACATAAATAGAGCATGAAAAGAGATTTTAGTAATAGATTTGTTAAAGGTAGAATCACTTCAACACTTCATCCACATACCACCACAACTAGTAGAGTAAGAGCCACATTGTCATCCACATCACGCATCCCCAAATTTGCAGTAGAAGAAAAGTACCTAGAGGAAATTGAAAAAAACTCAAGAATAAGAATAAATTCCCATCACAAGTAGGTGCTTCTCTATTCACATCTAACATGAAAGGTACCAGAGACATCAATTGGAAATACCATCTGAAGAGACTATAACATGGCCGAGTTAATTTGAAGAGCAACCGCTATAGAAAATCCATCCGAAGAACCACCATATTCTCTACACTTAATCATCAATACGCTAGAAGAGACTAAATAAACATGAGTTGGAAATGGCACAAGAGCTAGAACTAGAAAAATAGCTAGAGGAAATGGAAGAAGAAAAGGCATCAAGAAGAAGAAGAGGAAAAAGAATTTGGCTTCTCCATTAAGATCCAATAACTAATATGAATGTTATAGCTTTTTAAATAAATCTTCTCGTGAAATCACATAATATATTGAACCTATCATTTCGAACTACCAATCGTAGTTCATCATCGTGATAACCAAGATTACCGATCTAACTTGCATATTTAAACTAAGAAGAGAGAAGCAAACGTCAAAATCCCAAAAAAGTTAAAAAAACTAAGCCGAAAATTATAAAATAATAAAAATATAACTAACCATCTTATAAATAAATTTAAAAAAATAAATTAAAAAAAAAACAAAACATCAACAGTAAAAAATATATTCAAGTCAAAGTCATAAATTAATTAAATAATAATAATAATAATAGAATAAAATCAATAAATAAAATAAATAAATAAATAAATATGAAAGAATAAAATTAGAAACAAGAAAAAAGGAGGAGGAGGACTTTATGGATCACAGAAGCTTGCACTCTCAATGTTATAGCTATTTTTTCACAATGTTTATATATATATATATATAATTGTTTCAAGATGTTAAAAAATAAATGGTTAATTAACATTAAAATATAATATTATAATATTTATTATTATTTAGTAGATATTAATATTCAATTCATATATAAGATTTTTAAAGGAGATATTATAATATTTATTATATTTAGTAGACGTTTTGAATCAACTAATGTGGTTCATTCTCACAACAAAGTGAAAATCCAATCAATTTTATTGAATAAATAGTGTGGATGCATCATTGCCCATATTAGTAAAAAAAACTAGCCGTTAAAAACTACAGCTTAAGACTAGTCGTTTAAATATCGCTCGTTTTTTACAACGGCTAGTTAGGGTTCTCCTCATCTATTTAGATCGGTTCCTAGATCAGATTTATCATCTTGTCTTGATGATGATGATGAACCACACCGATTGACAAAATATTTTATGCTAAAATTATTTAGTTTGTTTTAAAATCCTATGCTCAAAAAAGCTCGAGAGAAGTAAAAGTATTATTATTATTCTATAATAATAATACCAAGTAAAAGTATTATGACCTTAACCATCATCATCATCCATAAAAATAAAAAGTAAAAAGTATTATGAAAATTCATTACTAAGAACCAATTATATTTATTTGAAATAATTATAATAAAGATATTTATTATATTAAAAATATGTGAGATGTAATTAAATATAGAATATTGTAACATTCAACTTACTACACCTTACCCTTGTAAATTTTTTTAACTATTACATAATCATTAACAAAAGTCCAATCCACGTTTAACACATGTACACTTATGGTCCTAACTAATCACTGCATCGTACGTCCGATCTTATTTTTTTTTTTACGAGTTCGCCTAAGTCATGTGACCTAATCGTACTTCGGATTATTGCGACATAAGTGTCCAACGCTTTTTCCATTGTCAAAGCACTTATGACTAATGTTTTTCTCGCGGAATTATTAACACTCAATCACTTAACTTATAGTGATCTATATAGTGCTGTTAGAATTAATTAATTAAATCACCGCATTTATAAATATCAATTTCGACTTTGGAATATGGGTTTGTTATCTATGGCCCATCCGCCCGCCTACATGGCTCGTCTATCTCCGTTGATTGCGACTTTATCCCACGCCCGCAGGCTCAGGGGCTTGGTATTGACCCACCGGCGTTCAACCAGTTCCTATTCTCATTGTTTCTTTCGCGTCGAGAGTGGTTCCGCGCGTGCTCCGCCATGGTTCCGAGTTGGGGTTTGCCGGTCTTCTCGAGGCGTGTTGGCGCGCTCGGTGGCCATAGAGCCCGCTCCAAAGCTATGCAACCCCCTTTCGATCAAACTTAAATCCTTCGCGTTTTTTTTTCCTCTTGCGCCTGACAGCCAGGTAAGTTCAAAGGATTCTCGGACAGAGTTTCTTCTACCCCGGCTTCTTCTCCGTCGTAGCGCTCAAAATGATTTCTGTTTTTGTTTGGCCCGTTTGGGTTTGTTTTAATGAAGGAGGTTCTGGGCTACTGCCAGGGAAGATTTTTATACCAGATTTAATTATGACAGCATTTTCCGCCGAGGGCTATTGATTCGGCCTGCTCAAAATTAACCCCTTCCGTAAGGCTGACCCATTTTCTAGTTTTTATTAGAATTTTTCTTCCATAATTCTAACGTCTTCGCTTTTGTGACAAAAAATTGTTTTTAATCCTCAAGCCAGCTTGAGCCTCCGTCAACCTTGTTCCGGGGCCGTACACGCAGTGGATGTTAACTGATCGCGCTGCCTCACAGGTACATCCTATTTCCAAATGTGTCTTAAACTCTCTTGCGTAATCTTGGCTGGTAGTTCACGCCCGAGGTCCCGTTTAGAGTTGCTCGATAGGTTACTTAATTTGTGCAGATAGTTTTTTCTGTCCAGGTTTCCATAAGAATTGTGGCCACGAGCCCTCATATAATTATGTCCACCCTAGTGGTGTATTTCCCGAAAGGAACTCGTAGTCAGATGCATAGCTTCAACAGCTTTCTATAAATTTCTAATTGAGCTAAGTTTCCCCAATGCTGCAATTGTGTTATCGGTTATATTTATGGTATAGTTTTCGCCGAGGGTTTTACATTCTCGAACTTCATTTGTAGTTATATATATATCATATGTTGATCGCCGTGAAGGCTATTTAGTTCATCTATAGCCGTTTTATAATGGTTACCGTAAAGACTCGCTCCAAGCATGGCCATGCGATAATCGGTATTTTGGTTCATTGTTCATTGCTCTGTCTCCAGCTTTTCAAGCAAAAGATTCGTTTTTCTTGCTACCGTTATTCAAATATTCTTGAGCGAAGAATTAATATTTCCCGTGTTGTTTTCACAAGCGAAACGAGTTCCGTTAATACGGCCTTTGTATCTTTATGCTTATTTGTTTCCTTATAACTCGTTACCATCGGGCGACCTGGACCGCCCTCATGGTCCGTGTTGACCCCGTGGAAGTGAGGACGCACCTACCCTTAGCCGTGTCTCGCCCAAAGGGTTAACGGTCCTTCCGTAACCTCGGTCGTGTTTGTCTTTCCATTAAAAAGAAATCATTCTACGTAATTAATTAGAATTGGCCACAAGGAAAACAACCGTAAATAATTTCGTTTTGCTACCAAATTATTTCTTTGCTGTGTTTGAACTATTCTCTTTAGTGATATAATAGTGAAAAGAAAACAAAAGAACATACTCATAATTCTCGTTTACGCTTTTAATTACTTCGTAACATCTTATCTTTTACCTATCTAATCGTAATAAACTGTTGGCTGCTTCATCAGAATCTATTTATCGATCGTTCTCCATCGAATATAATACTTTACTTTTTCAACTTACCGTTCATTACCGTACATTAAGACCTAACCTTTTATGATAACAAATTCCGGCTTCTTTTCCTATTCATCGTATATTTTAATACCGTATAACAGAAACAAAAAGAATTCAACAACATCCTACTTCTGCTTACTCATCCGGAATTCCGAATTCAACCGATGGTAGTAATATGCCTCCCTTCCTTGAGCCGTTGAGTAATCACACAACTCCCCCATGCAACAAGTCCGTCCGCACTACGCACGTCGGGCCGTATTCATGGGACAATCCCTCTCGCAGCCCTTCTAATCCACAGGAAAACAGAAGTTCTCCGGGGAGATCACGGACATCCTATCTGAATCTCCAACCTAGTTCACCCTCTCGGCCTCGAAATACCTTTTCCAAGAAAACGAGTTTCTCTTCCTTTCTCACAGTATCCAACCTCCCACACTCTCTCTTGGATTTTCCATTTATCCAGTTCCATGGGTAATCGTGGAAACTCGGTTTCCAATCCAATCGCATCTTGATTTACATTTTTACTTTTACCATCATAGTTACTCATGAAACTAATTCACAAAGAATTTTTATTAATGCAGTGTGATTTTGTTCCAATATTCTAACCGAAATAACATCAAATTTTAATTCATTTAAACAAAATAGTATAACCATTCGTTCCACTAAACCAATGGTTGCTGCCTTTTCCCCTCTCGGAGGAGAACACCGTCCTCGTGTTATTATTCCGCTCAAAAAAAAGTCAGATAAGCTTCCCGAACAAACTTTTCGTCTTCCCAAGTAGCTTCCTCGTGTCCAAAGTGCTTCCACTGCACTTTAACTCCGGGCGATGGCTCGTTTCTCCGTGAGTATTGATTTCTCCTGGCCGACTATACCGTGTGGCTCGACCGTAAACTCCCCGTCCGGTTCTACCCGCAATAAATAAACTTATGTTAATTAAATAAGTTATAATATTGCATTCATTATTTGGCAAGCATACTCATCCACTACCCGCATGTTCCGCCAATGAATAATATGTCTGTAGTCATGGACGATCGTTTCAAAGAACGATACATGAAAAACATTATGCACCCGAATATGACTAGGAAGGGCTAAACGATACGCCACCGTCCCACTCTCTCCGAATTTGGAAAGGACCGCAATCGGGGGTGCTAGTTTTGCGCAAGATGCCCATCTTAATGTGCTTTTCTTTGGTTTAATCCTCGACATAAACATGATCTCCACCGCGTATTCACGATAAGACCTTTTCTTATCCGTACACCTTCTCACTGCCTTGTGCCGCCTTCAAATTCTCGCTTTCCACCTTTCTCTCACCTCCGCTTCCATCTCTCGCTAGCATGTCCGGTCCTAACATGAGCTTATTCTCCTGGCTGCCCAAGCACGGGGAGTCTTAATCGTCGTCCATGCTGAAGTTATTCTAATCCGGGACTCATTCTTAAGGATTCCTGTAGCCATTATTGTAGGCGAACTCTATTAAATGTAGATACTCTTCCCACTTAACTCAAGGTAATGACACACATTCTCTGAGGCCCTAATCCGGTTCACCCTCTCCACCGGCCATCCGTTTGCGGGTGGTATGCAAGACTAAAATGTACGAGTTCCTAGACCCGTAAACAATGTCTTCCAAAAGGTTGACAATTTACATCCGTCCGAAATGACACTTCTAGGTATGCCATGGAGTTCGAAGATCTCACGCATAAATAAATCTACATTTGTACCGCCTTATAGGTGGACCGAACAAAGTATAAAATGTGTCGATTTACGAATCTATCCACAACTACCATTATGGAATCATTACCTTTTTTTGACTTTGGTAATCCGGCAATAAAGTCTAATGAAATCACCTCCCATTTCCACTCGTGGAATGGGTATAGGTTGCATTAATCCACTGATGTCATGTTCCACTTTTACTTGCTAGCATTCCAAACACGGCTAAATAGCTTGCTATTTCTTTTTTCATGCCCGCCACCGCATCCTTCTGATATTGCCGTATCTTCGATATCCCTGATGACCAACAGACTGCTTCGTGGTATTCATCCAAAGATTACAGTCTTCAATTCCACCTCATTTGGAATGACTATCTTTTTCTTAAAACCAACAACCCTTCCCCGCTGATTTCATATTCCCCTTGCTCTTTAGAGTCTCAACTTGCCGCCACAAATATTTATACTCGGATCCTTGTCCGTCTCTTCTCTCGATTTGATCTAGAAATTGCTCTCCACCGATTAACGTATAGTTCATAAATGTTATGCACCTTTCTCGCTAACGCATCCGCAACTCGTTCTCTTTCCCTTTCACGTGCCGCATCAAATTTCAAACTCACTCAAAAGGCATTCCACCTTGCTTGCTCCGGGAGTTTAAGTCAGCTTGTTTAAAATAATCAAGTTAAGCTGCCATGATCCGTTTTTTAGAACAAATTTCTTCCCAAGCAACAATGTCTCCACACCCCGAGTGCATGCACAACCGCGGTCAGCTCTAGATCATAGGTTTTAAGTACCGCTCGCTCATGATCTTTTAACTTGCGGGATTCATACGCAACTACCTTTCCCTCTTGTGATAAAACAACCCCAACACCTTCCTTACATGCATCCGTACACACCTCGAATTCTTTACTCCTGGACCGCCACACTTAACACAAAGAGTTGTGGTCAAGAATCGCTTCAATCTTTCAAAACTTATTCCGGCATTCCTTGGTCCAACGGGAAGATTTTTCCTTTCCTCTCATAGGAAGTAATAGGAAAAGCTATCCTTGAGAATCCTTTTTATAAATCGCCGAATAAATCAGCAGACCCATGAAAGATCGTATATCCGCCACATTCTCGTGGTACCTTCCACTCCATAATAGTCTTGATTTTCTCCGATCTACAACATGCCTTTTCTCCGATATTACATGTCCGAGATAATCGTATTTCTGTTTTAAAGAAGTCACATTTGCTGAATTTCGCATATGTTTGTGCTTCCACATCTTCCAACACTATGTGCAAGTGTGCCTTATGCTCTTCTCGCATCCTTGAATAAATCAAGATATCGTCGATAAAAATTAGCACAAAGTTGTCCAAATAAGGATGAAATACACTATGCATCACCTCATAAAGGTGGTTTGCGTACAAGTTAATCCAAAAGGTAGTACCACGAATTCGTAGTGGCCATACCTTGCAATTTGTGCGCTTTGTTGATATCTTCATCTTTAATCCGAATCAGGATAACCGCATCGCAAATCTATCTTTGAGAACACCGTGCCTTCACCCGATTGAACAAGTCATCAATACGAGGTAGAGGGTACCCCAGTTCTTAACAACAAATTTTATTTAACTGTCATAATCCATGCACATACGCATGGTTCCATCCTTTAACAAACAACAATGCAGCTCCCCAGGGTGACACATCAATTAATATACCCCTTATCCAAAGAATTCCCAAAGCCGCATCTTAAGTTCGCCCGCCTCCGGTACACTCATACGATAAGGAGTCCGAGAGATCGTGAGGCTCCCGGCGCCAGCTCTATTGTAAAATCAACTTCTCTTTTTGGTGGTAAACCCGGTATTTCTTCGTGAAATACATCTTTAAATTCCGTACCACCGAGATGTTTTCTAATGCAAACTCTTCTTTATTTTTAGACTCGCTAATCCAACTTGTATAGCATACGCTGGCATCCTTCCTCATACATTTCCCCGATCTCATTGTCGTAATTAATGGCATTCCGCTGTGCTTCTTTATGCCTTGAATTTCTTCGACGTAAAAATTAATATGATCCCCGTAGTAAACTATCTTTTCCTTACAATCTATAAGAGTTCAATGCTTCAACCAAATTACACCTACAAAATATCATAAGACCCCAAAGGCAAAATATTTAAATCAACTACCACCGCCGGTCCGCCAATTTGCAATGCGCATTCTCGTGGGTATTCGGCACTAACCTTTCTTTTAGCTCCGGTGGCTAACCGGACCAACTAGGCTTTTCTAAACTTTGACTTGCGTTTGTTGTGACTTCCACTAGTCTAGACTTATATAACTTTAGACTCGCTCCCCGGTCTACTAAAACAAGAAACAGCTTGAGATAGTAATTTACCTTCCTTACGATCATGGTAGGCTGAAACTGGGTTGCCGGTTCTCCAAAGGCGCATTTATTCCGGGGTATACCCGGCAATATCTCCCACTAAGAGAGGCCTCTTGCAAAGTTATTTATCGCCTCAGCTTTACTACGCCGCGGCAATCTCGACAGCATGAGTCAGCTCCGCAACTCCCAACACCGCGAGGTGGCCTCCGATTTGGTGGTCGCTCAGCTACTTGAAGCTCGCCGTTTTATCTTCCCCTGCCATCTAACCCGCCGATGATTCCCACCGAATTGCTTATCGATCGACCTCTCGGCGATATTCCGAAATCGCTCTTTGACTTTCGCATTGTTTCGTTATCTTTTGTTTGCCATCCTTTTCCAAAATCCATCTTGTTTCTGTCATTGATAACACAGCCTTGCTTTCCTTGATAAGATCATCCATTGTCTTGGGATTCTCAAATTAGATACGCTCCTTCATATGGGCAGTAGATCATTTCGGAATCTTTGAACCTCGCTCTTCTTCTCTTAAGTAGGTACGTAGCGCAAAAGAATAAAGAACTTGTGACGAATTCATCCATGGTCAAATTGGTCTGGGCCTTAAGTCATGAAATTCTCAGTTTTTTCATCATAGAAACGCCGTGAGGTACTTATCCTTGAAGACCGTCGAAATTTTTCCCATGTCACGTCTTGACCTCAAATCCTTGTGATAATTTTTCACTTCTTCCCGTCTATATGGTGGGCTTTGTCTTTCAACTGGAGCAATGAGCGCCCGGCTCTAAGTCCATTCATATAGTCATACACCCGAAAATATTTGTTCATGTTGGCACTCAGCCACAGCTCGCCGCCTCCTCCTTTCTCCATCGAGGTGGCTTTATCTTTCGACTTTCCATGTAACTCCACCTTCTATTTTTTATTGGCTTTCCGTTCATTTTCATTTTCCGATTCAAATTTCTCGTTAAAATTTCGTGGGAATTACTTCGCTGCGAATATACTTTTCTCTCCGTGGTTCGTGACCTGTTCACTCCGTTCGCTCGATCGTCCCTTTCCCAGCCTTCCGCGCACCGTGATTCTCATTTCTCTCGATTCCCGCTTGTCGGAAGGGGTTTTTCGAACTCTTCGCTCCCGCATCATTCTAGCATTTTCTCGACGGTGTGATCTTCCATCTCTTCCCCAATCGTGTTGTACCCATGCAATGTATCAGCCGAGTCTCGATGTTGCCGTTCTTCCATCACCGTTAGATCTCTGATGTCAGCTTATTCCTACCGACCCACATTTCGTTCCTCCTGTGAGGCCGCATTTCCCCAGGTTCCGCCGTAGTGATTGTGATTGTAGCGTGCGTCTCATCCGTAACTTTATCTCGGGATCAAGGCAGAGTAACATAAAATTTTCAACATTAGTTGGTCTAATAGGGCCCGTAGTTATACCCCGGCTCCGTAATACCACTTGTAACATTCAACTTACCATAATCTTACCCCCGACTTTTTTTAATTATTACATAATCATTAACAAAAATCCAATCCACGTTTTAACACATGTACAATTTTATGGTCCTAACTAATGACCGTACCTATCCGATCTTATTTTTTTTACGAGTTCAGCTTCTAAGTCATGTGACCTACCGTACTTCTGGACACACACATATGTCCAACGCTTTTCCATTGTCAAAGCACTCTATGACTAATGTTTTTTCAAGGAATTATTGAACATCAATTCACGAACTATGCAAAGTGATCATATAGTGCCGTTAGAATTAATTAATTAACCACTCAAAGATTATAAATACTAATTTCGACTTTGGAATAAGGGTTGCTATCTATGGCCCATCCGCCCGCCACATGGCTCGTCTATCTCCGTTGATCGCGACTTCGATCCGACTCGCCGAGGCCTAGGTTTGCATTGACCTACCGGGCGTTCAACCGTTCCTATTCCCACTGCTTTCGCGTCGAGAGGGTTCTCGCGCGTGCTCCGCCATGGTTCCGAGTTGGGGTCAGCCGGTCTTCCGGGGCGCGGTGTTGGCGCCGCCGAGGCCACAGAGCCCGGCCTGTGCTTGCTGTGTAACCCCCCCTTTCGATCAAACTTAAATCCTTCGCGTTTTTTTTTTCTCTATGCTCTGATTAAGTTTTGTGTGTTCGTGATCGGACAGAAGTTTCCCTTCTACCCCAAGCTTTCTCCGTCGTAGCCTTCAAATGATTCTTGCTTTTGTTTTAATTCCTCGTTGGGTTTGTTTTTGAACAAGGAGGTTCTGCCGCCGCTTAAAGATTTACACTGTGATTTAATTATGACAGTATTTTCCGCCGAGGGCTGTATTGATTCGGCTCGTTCAAAATTAACCTTCCGTAGCAAGCTTAACGATTTTCTAGTTTCTAGTTAGAATTTTTCTTCCATAATTCTAACGTCTTCGCTTTGTGACAGGTATCGCTTTAATCCCTGCTCACCGAGCTCGTCAACTTGTTCCGCTCGCACACGGAGTGGATGTTAACCCACCGCGCGTCTCGCTGTGCACATCCATTTCCAAATGTGTCTTAAACTCTCGCGTAATTCCCAGATGGTAGTTCTACCGAGGTCCTCGTTCTCGTACTCGATAGGTTACTTAATTTGTGCAGGATAGTTTTTTTCCCTGGTCCAGGTTTCTCTATATAAATTGTGGCCATTTCAGCCCCTGGTTGTATAATTGTTCCACCCTAGTGGTGTATTTTCTGGAAGGAACTCGTAGCTAGACATAGCTTTCCACCAGCTTTCTATAAATTTCTAATTGGTTTTAAGTTTCCTCGTAATGTGCAATTGTGTTATCGGTTATATTTATGGTACGCTTTCGTCGAGGTTTTTACATCTTCGAACTTCATTTGTAGTTATATATATCATATGTTGGATCGCTCGTGGAAGGCTATTTAGTTCATCTATAGCCGTTTTATAATGGTTATCGTAAAGACCGGCCTCCAGCTTTTGGTCAAGCGGGTGCGACACTGGTATTTTGGTTCATTGTTCATTGTTTGGTTCCGCTTTCTTTTCAAGCAAAGATTCGTCTTTTTCTTTCTAATGTTATTCAGCTTATTCTCGAGCGAAGAATTAATATTTCCCGTGTTGTTTTCGCGTCAAGCGAAATGAGTCCGTTAATATTTGGCGCCTGGTATCTCTTTATGCTTATTTGCTCTTATAACTCCGGTTACCATCATGCATCGACCATAGCCTCTCACTCTCGTGTTGACCTCTGGGGGCGGAGGACGACCTACCCCAGCTGTGTTCGGCCTAAAGGGTTAACGGTCCTTCCGTAACCTCGGTCGTGTTTGTCTTTTCCATTAAAAAGAAATCATTCTACAGAATTAATTAGAATTGGCCACAAGGAAAACAACCGTAAATAATTTCTTGTTTTGCTACCAAATTATTTCTTTTAAGGTGTTTGAAATTGCCTTCGTAAGTGATATAATAGTGAAAAGAAAAAACAAAAGAAATATAATCATAATTCGTTTACGCTTTAATTACGTAACATCTTATCTTTTACCGTCCACCGTAATAAACCCTGCTTGTCGTCTACCGTAACTATTTACCGACCGTCTACCGAATATAATACTTTACCTTTTCAACTCTCACTGTCTGCTAACGTACATTAAGACCTAACCTTTTATGATAACAACGCTCTTTTCCTATTCATTGCATATTTTAATACGATAACAGAAACAAAAGAATTCAACAACATCCTACTTCTTGCTTTACCACCGGGAATTCCGAATTCAACCGATGGTAATATGCCTCCCTTCCTTGAGCCGTTGAGCAATCACACAACTCCCCATGCAACACCAAGCCCCAGACTTACGTTGCATCGCCGGGATGTATTCATGGACAATCCGGTCCTTCTAATCCAGGGAAAAATAGGAAGTTCTGGGAGATCACGGACATCCGGTCCAATTCCAACCTAGTTCACCCTCCGTTCAAATACCTTTTCCAAGAAAAATGTAGTTTCTCTTCCTTTCCTCACAGATCCAACCCTACACTCTCTCTTGGATTTTCCATTTATCCAGAGTTCCATGGGTAACTGTGGAAATCGTTTTTCCAACTAACCCGCATCTTGATTTGTATTTTTACTTTTACCATCATAGTTACTCACAAGTGAAACTAATTCATGTAATTTTTATTAATGTAAAAATGTGATTTTGTTCCAATATTCTAACCGAAATAACATCACTTTAATTCATTTAAACAAAATAGTATAACCATTCGTTCTATCAAACCAATGGTTACAAATATGATTGGTGTATATAAATACATCAATTTATAAACATTAGATCAAAAAATTGTTTTAATAAATATGTATCGAATGAGATATTTAGATTAAAAAATAAATAAAAAACAAAAATAACTCAATTATAATTTATTTTAAATTATTATTATTTATATTAATTGCACCTAGAGGCGCTCTACAGCCCAGTTTATAGGGATGTGTAGATGTAACGTGTGTAATGTAAACTTTTGATATGTCGGGCCCAATATATAGAGATGTGTAGATGTAATGTTTGTAATGTAAACTTTTGATATGTGGGGCCCAATATATAGAGATGTGTAGATGTAATGTGTGTAATGTAAACTTTTGATATGTTGGAGTGTATATAGATGTGTAGATGTCATGTGAGTAATGTAAACTTTTGATATATTTACCACTTTAATACCATGGGCTGAATACCAAGGGTCAAATTCCATATTTATAAAAGAGGTATGGTAAATAAATAAAATATAAATAAACCATATATATGGTAAATAAATAAAAAGACTTTTTATATTTACTCCATAATCCTATTTATATTTACGAACATCAAAAAGTGGTTTTATTTAAGTGAATCCTGAGCTAAATACCATGGCCCAAATTATTATTAATACATGCCAAAAAAACATTATTAACCCTAATATTAATATTTTTATTATTATTAATTCTAATATTCACATTATTATATTATAATATTAATATTATTAAATTTAATTAATGTAAAATTTTGATATGTCCAAGTGTATAGAAATGTACCACTTTAATACCATGGGCTGAATACCATGGACCAAATACCATATTTATAAAAGAGGTATGGTAAATACATAGAATATAAATAAACCATATGTATGGTAAATAAATAAAACGTCTTTTTATATTTACTCCATAATCCTATTTATATTTAGGAACACTCAAAAAGTGGTTTTATTTAGGTCAATCCTCAGCTAAATACCATGGGCCAAATTAAAGTACACGATATGCATTGCCTATCTCGGGTAACAATAAACATGTAAACATAAATGTAAAAATAATGTTTAATATTTAACATTTAAAATTTAATCTAATTAATCTAATGTTGGCCCTAATGAAAAATCACTTCTCTCCCTACATATATAAATTTAACACAGTGGGCCAAATACCATATTTTTCAATTTCTCTTCCATTTTATATTGGAGGGAAAAGAGAGAGAGAGGGAGAGAGAAGAGAGATGGGGGAAGAGAGGGAGGTAGGAGAGAAAGGGAAAGAGAGGAAGGAAGAGAGAGAGGAGGAGGGAGGGAGGGAGATAAGAGGAGAGAAGGAGGGATATAGAGATGGAGTTGGAGGGTGAGAGAGGGAGGGAAGAAGAAATACATAGAGAGAGGGAGTGACAAGGGATAAATAGAGAGAGTATGTGTATGTTTGGGGGTGATATAAAGAGAAAAATAAGGAGAGATGGAGGGAATGGGGGGAGAAGGAGAGTGGCAGGGATATAGTAACATAGTTGGAGGGTGAAGAGAGGGAGAGAGAAAGAGATAGAGAGAGAGATAGATGTGGAAGAGAAAGGGATAGAGGGGACGGAAGAGAGAGAAGATGTGAGAAAGTGGAGAGGGAGGGAAAGAGAGATGGAGTTGGAGGGGGGAGAGAGGGAAGACGATTTCTAATGTAAAGTTTGATAGATGAAGAGCAATGTAAAATTTTTATATGGTGATTTCTAATCCTATTTTATTGCTTGCACTAGATGCATTGATATCAGTGTAGATGTTGGTTTCTAATCTTATTTTCTTACTTGCACTAGATGCATTGATTTCAATGTAAATACAAATAATATCAAACTATGGATCTAGAGTAATGTATTTACATAGGGAGCGAGAAGTTGAGAGAGAGAGGGGGTGACAAGGGAGAAATAGAGAGAGTATGTGTATGTCTGGGGGTGAGATAAAGAGAAAAATAAGGAGAGATGGAGGGAATAGGGGGAGAATGAGAGAGAGGGGGATATAGTAACATAGTTGGAGGGTGAAGAGAGGGAGAGAGAGGGAGAGAGAGGGAGATATATAGAAAGAGAGATGTGAGAGAGAAAGGGATAGAGGGGAAGGAAGAGAGAGAGGATGTGAGAGAGTGTAGAGAGGGAGGGAAAGAGAGATGGAGTTGGAGGGGGGAGAGAGGGAAGATGATTTTTTGCACTTGATGCATTGATTTCAGTGTGGATAGTGATTTCTAATCCTATTTTTCTTGCACTATATGCATTGATTTTAGTGTAGATGTTGAGAGAGAGAGTGTGTGTGTGTGTGTGTTGGGGGAGGAAAGAGGATTAGAAGGAAAGAGAGAGAGAGAGAGAGAGAGGAAAAGATAGAGGAAGGTAGGAGAGGAAGGACAAGAGAGAGGACATGAGAGATAGGAATAGAGTTATGGGGGAAGAGAGAAAATTGGAGGGCAAAGAAAGAGAGAGAGAAAGAGAGAGGGGGAGAGAGAGGAAGGACGAGAGAGAGGAGGAGAGAGGGAGGGAGATAGAAGGAGATATGGAAGGATGGAGAGATGGAGCTGGAGGGGGAGAGAGGGAGGGAAGAAGGAATACATAGAGAGTGAGAAGTGGAGAGAGAGATGGAGTGACAAGGGAGATATGGAGAGAGTGTGTATATGTTTTGGGGTGAGATAAAGAGATAAAGAAGGAGATATGGAGAGAAGGAGAGAGGGAGGGATATAGTAACATAGTTGGAGGGTGAAGAGAGAGGGAGATATATATGCGGGAAAGAAACGGAGAGAGAAGAAGGAAGAGGGAGGATGTGAGAGAGTGGAGAGATGGAGGGAAAGAGAGATGTAGTTCGAGGGGGGAGATAGGGAAGCAAATGCTGATTTATAATCCTATTTGATTGCTTGAACTAGATGCATTTGATTTAAGTGTAGATGTTGATTTCAATGTATAGGAGGAGAGATGGAGGGAAAGAGAGATGTAGTTGGAGGGGGGAGATAGGGAAGGTGATTTCTTGCACTCGATGCATTGATTTCAGTGTGGATGGTGATTTATAATCCTATTTTTCTTGCACTATATGCATTGATTTTAGTGTAGATGTTGAGAGAGAGAGAGAGAGGGAGAGAGAGAGAGTAACATAGTTGGAGGGTGAAGAGAGAGGGAGATATATATGTGGGAAAGAAATGGAGAGAGAGAAAGAAGAGGGAGGATGTGAGAGAGTGGAGAGATGGAGGTAAAGAGAGATGTAGTTTGAGGGGGGAGATAGGGAAGTAGATGGTGATTTATAATCCTATTTGATTGCTTGCACTAGATGCATTAATTTCAGTGTAGATGTTGATTTCAGTGTAGAGGAGGAGAGATGGAGGGAAAGAGAGATGTAGTTGGAGGGGGGATAGAGGGAAGATGATTTCTTACACTTGATGCATTGATTTCAGTGTGGATGGTGATTTCTAATCCTATTTTTCTTGCACTATATGCATTGATTTTAGTGTAGATGTTGAGAGAGAGAGAGAGAGAGAGTAGCATAGTTGGAGGGTGAAGAGAGAGGGAGATATATATGTGGGAAAGAAATGGAGAGAGAGGAAGGAAGAGGGAGGATGTGAGAGAGTGGAGAGATGGAGGGAAAGAGAGATGTAGTTCAAGGGGGGAGATAGGGAAGTAGATGGTGATTTATAATCCTATTTGATTGCTTGCACTAGATGAATTGATAT
Source organism: Pinus albicaulis (assembly GCA_034641835.2). Taxonomy (NCBI): domain Eukaryota; kingdom Viridiplantae; phylum Streptophyta; class Pinopsida; order Pinales; family Pinaceae; genus Pinus; species Pinus albicaulis. The sequence goes on from JAXQQM020068433.1 coordinate 98,250, forward strand.
CATTGTAGATGTTGGTTTCTAATCCTATTTTATTACTTGCACTAGATCCATTGATTTCAATATAGATATTGATTTCTAATCTTATTTGATTACCTGCATTAAATGCATTAATCTCAGTGTAGATGTTGTTTTGTAATCTTATTTGGTTGTTTCCATTAGGTGCATTGATTTCACTGTAGACGTTGATTTCTGATTTGATGTACATTGATGGTACATTAATTTTAAAGTTATTGGATTAAGATTGTGCATTGATTTCAATGTAAGCACACAAAATTATTAACAATGTACATTAATATTTGTGTTATAGTAAATCAACCTATTAATATTGAAGAGAAAGAGAGACAATGTATGATGTTTAGTACAATAGTTGAAGCTAAATATTTAAATGGTTTATTATTTCAATTGTCCTTTTCATATAATTGATATGAAAAGATGACAAAACTAACAAGGGTGACAATAATAATAGAAAAAGAAAATAATTTGAGATTGATCACAATGAAGACTATTTGTAATTGACTACATTCTTATTATTTTCATTTTCTATCATTCAACATTATTACATTATCACTTTGCATTCAAAAAAATTATTTCGTCATTAAATTTATTAACAATATTTATCATCTAAAAATACTGAGGTAACTAAGAAAATTTTAAAATTAAAATGACCATATAAATGTCAGACATATTTAGCATATATAAAATTATTATATTTATATTATCTTTATTTACATACATATTTTTGATAGATTTTCTTTGGCCGCACACAACTGAAACTAGCCTAGATCCATCTTAACACTGGATCTATCAAGTGCCGAGAGGGATCAAATCTCTCGAGGTGCAAACCTTTCCTCAAGTTTTGCACTAAAAAAAAAAGGTTTGCACCTCTAGAGATTTGATTCCTCTCGGCGCTTGATAGATCCAGAGTTAAGATGGATCTAGGCTGGTTATAAAAAAACTAATATATGAGTTAAATATGTATACACGTTTAAATACACATAAAACAATATTTTTAATCATGAAGACTTTTAATTTATAAATAGGTTTCCTATAGTACTATGGGTCAATACCATGGTTTACTAATACCATATGCCAAACAACTATTATTATTATTATTATTATTTTTCGGTCAAAAGCAGTTTTATATTATCATTTTGAAATTTACATCACAAAGCAGCATGGTTGCACTACATCCGAGCATCACAAGATTTAAAAGAAACCAGGCCAAAGGCCTTCCAAACAGTAATCCCAGATGCAAGCCAAGGCAACCGGTGTCTATGGTTATTTCTGACACAAATTTGGCAAAAAGTACAATGCAAAGCCTCATGGAGGAGGATTAGGAGGAAATACTGGTGGCGCAGTGAAGAGGCCTACACAGTTGTGGAAATGATAGTCAATATGTTCTACCTGGATTTCCAGCGCATCGAGGTAGTCATGAGAGCACCGCAGCTGGTGTCGAAGACTCTCCAAAGCATCCAAAGTTTCGTTCTGCATATGCTGAATATCATTGATATATGCAATAAGTTCATTTATTTCTTCATACCTTTGCTCCCGCATGTTATCCAGGTTGAGTTGAATATGTTGAAGCTGGGCTCCAATCACGTCTAGGGTGACCAGGGCTTCCACTTGGCCCGAGGAGCAAGCTAGAGAGGTTGCCATCACTGCCACAAAGTGCTGGCTCTCCATGGATTTTGAGTCAGAGCTGGGTTCACTATTTGGCCTTCGTTCTTCCATGTCGCAGCCGAGGTCTCTTCTGCGAGCTCTGCCTCTTTGTCGCGACATACAGCTAGTCTTCTCACCTCATGCTAATGTTGGGCTGAAAGGCTCCTCTCCCACACAGGACGTCTCACCACAATTCCCTTTTCTGGTGTAAATACCAGCACCTCTAACATCGCCCCCAACAACTAACTGCTCGCAGGAACACACGACAATATTGGGTGCCAATTCCATTCCCCTTCTTGCTGCAAACAAAACCCAATACGAAAGCATGCACCAGGGAGTCGGGACCCTTGAGCGCCACCTGATCCCAAGCTAACACTACTCCCCTGCCTCGTCCGTGAACACCAAGAGCCACACCACCACGCAGGACCAGTATTTTGCCAAGATGCATGCCCAATTGGGCACCCTTTCCACCACCAATAGAGCAGGTGCTACTCCAAACTCGGTGCCAATCTCAGCAAGTGTATGATTGCCAGGATCCCACGGTCGAACACTATACCAAACCTAATTCCCAAACTTCCTAACATTCCAATTTGCACCCTGTGCAAGAGGCTCAAGCCATGGCTTGAGTTCAAACGTTGCGACACAGGGTGGTCTCTCCTGCCTCATACTCACCATCGCCCAAACACTGCATAATGCACATAGAAAATTCATCACCCTTGATAATACCCTGAGATTATCACAACGGTGCATGAACCAATGTACTATTACCCCGATTGTGTGAGAGCTTTGAATGCTCATTGATGGCGTGTGACTGTTGGCCTAACCCTCCCACATTCACCACCTCCATTTGGCATATTGACATGACACCCCCAACCAGGATATGCCAAACAACTATAACTCATATTCATATGATGTTTATTTTGATTAATCAATTAAATTAAAATGGTAAAAATGACTTAATTACTTTTAAGATAAATCTCAATCTTTGATCTATGAATATTGTAATTATAATTTAAAATATTCTAGGATATTGTGAGGATGTTAAATACCTACCATCTACCTAATAATTATTGATAATTAAATTAAAATGTTAAAAACCTTATTCCAATATACACACCTATTCATATAATAGTATTTCCATTTAAATTGAATCTACACCTACATGTTTGAAAATTAAATCAACTTGCATTTATGATCATATTAATTTAAAATTTTAATATATTTTGATGTTAAATTTATGATAATATTAATTTAAAATTTAAGATGATATTAATTTTAAACTTTAATATATTTTAATTTTAATTTTATTATTTTTAAATATATTTGGAAATTTAAATTCAACTTGCATTTATGGTAATATAAATTTAAAATTTTCACTCATTTGAATTTTAAATTTATTATTTCTAAATATATATTTTTTTAAAAGTGATAAATTCGAAACTAAAATAAACTTAAAAAAATTATTATAAAATAAAAAAATTTATAATTAAAATATTATATATATATATATATTTAAAAAATTATATTAAAATTAAAATAAATTTCTAATATATATTAAAATAAAACTAAATAAAATTATATATCATCTTAACACTCAAAGCTATTATTTTATTTAATGGGTAAATAAAAGTCTTAACTAATACTAAAAAGAAAATGAATATGTCAAAATAAAACTAAATTTCATGAGCTACATCGTGAGATCAAGCATTGGTTAATTCTCAAAAGGTTTTGGGATAAAAGAGTCTCTTAGTTCCCTGTTGGGGTGTCCAATCACTTGGACAAGTGGGTGGGGGGCAGTTAAGGTCTGCCCGACCCAAAGCCACGTGCCCGCCAACTCACCATGCTCGCACGAGCGAGTGGTAAAGAGCCTCGAGGCAGGGAATATCATGACAAGGTGGTCATGTTAAGGCGAATTGAGGTTGTTATTCTGTGCATTTCAGTTCTGCAGGCTATGGTGAAGGTTGGAGAAGTGGTCTGTGCTAACGATCACCTCCTGTCTCTCAAGCCTTGGCTTGAGCTCTTCCAGCTTGCACATAGCAGAGGAGCAGACTCGTCGGGCAGTAGAGGCGAACGGTGGGAAGCGGGGAGGTATCCTAGCAAGGAAGCGGGGAGGTATCCTAGCAATGACTCTAGAACGCGTGAGGTGCACCAAGAGGAGGACAAGGGAGGCGACATGGAAATTCGAATGGTGGACGTGTTCTTGACTAGAAGAATTGGGTTCGTTGCCTGGGTGCCAGCTCCAATTTTGCGGACGACATATCAGCAACCCTTCAGCGCTGCAACTCTTGGGTGGTTTTGCCTCGGACTAGCAGAGAAATCTAGCCTCCCTGTAGTTTGTATTTTTGGGTGGTGGAACCTCTACACCTCCCTGGGTGGTAGTGGAAAGACTGGGGGTGGCTGTGTGTCCCTTTTCTACGACACCCAAGAGACGCAGGTCGAAGTCCAAGCTAATCTCTGCCGAGGGTTCAATGGTGGAGCGTGGGAGTCCCGGAAGAGTGGTATAGAGGTGACTTGGAGCATTTGTGCAGCCAAGCGTGAGGCAGAGAGGGAAGTCTGCATGCCGAGAGAGCACAGACGGGCCTGTCGTGGTGGTTTTGGCCGAGGAATGGATCATCGAGCAGTTCCAGAAGACACGAGTTCACACTTAGAGTCTACAAAGAGACCACACTCAGCAGCGGCCATGGCTGTCTCCCCAGCCCAATCCCCCAGCGAAATTGAGGCTCTGGTCACCCTTGACACCTTCTCCACCTAGCTATAACAAATTCAGCTCAACTTGGACACTTTGCAAAAGCAGAGGTAGGAGCACCAGAATGAAATAGTGGCTTACATTAATGCGGTTCAAAACTTGTAAACGGAGACCATTGAGGCCCTGGAGAGTCTACGCCGTATTCTAAGGCGCTCTCAAGACCACCTCCGAGCCCTGGAGACTCAAATGGATCACATCAGCTACCAGCTGCACCACCAGGATCGTTTCTTCGTGGCTCCTCTGCTAGGTCCCCTACATCCACCCCCTTGATGATAACTTTCAATTTGTTTTTTGTAATTTTGCGGAAAATAACTAAGTGCTTTGAATGCCTTGGACAACACCCCAAATCTGTAGGCATAATATGCCTTTGAGGGTGGCTGAATGTAATCGATTCATGGTGGCTCCTCTTGTAAATTATGTTCTTAAGATGATAATATAATATCAGATTTTGACCGAAAAAAAAACGAGTCTCTCAAGTGCTCAATAGGGTTGAAGATGAGAAGCACTTTGTCATAGATTTTCCATATTATACTCAAATTGGATTCTATTTTCAAAATATTGGTCACACTACCAACCTTTTTGATCTTTTGCGTTAACAAAAATATAGTGATCTAGGAAGGTTTCTATCAATTTTTTTGAATTAAAAATAATTCTTATTAATCTCTTATCTTTCTAATGTTCAATCAACCATATAGATCTCAGAAAACATTAATCATAATCATATAAATCATTATTTTATTAGACCAGCCTAGATCCATCTTAACTATGGATCTATCAAGCCCTGAGAGAGATCAAATATCTTGAGGTGAAAACCTTTCCTCAAATTTTGCACTCAAAAAAGAGGTTTTCACGTAAAGAGATTTGATCCCTCTAGGGGCTTGATAGATCCCAAGTTAAGATGGATCTAGGTTGGTTTAATTACCATACCTCTAGTTTATTTATATTTTTATTTATTTATCACACCTCTAGAGTAGGTATAAAAAGAGGTTTTATTTATTTACCATGCCTCTCATTTATTTATATTTTTATTTATTTACAATACCTAAACCTCTTTATATTTTAAATTTATATTGTGTTTATACATAATACTAATAATTGAGTTTATTTTTAAAGAGGACTAGCATTAGATAAAAAATGTTAAATGTCTTAAGTGTTTACATGTTTACAAATAAGAATTATAATGTAACCCTCATGATGTTTTAGGATTTACTAATTGTTTAAAAGATTACTGTAGTAACTGTTTTATTTTACAAACTTGATCAAAGAACTTGTAATAGCCAAAAAGACCATATGATTATTTTACTTTATTTTGTTTTGAATATAATAATTATTTTACAAATAATAGGAGAGCTCGTTGGTAACTAATTTAAGCTCTGGATAGTTGGGACAGTTGCACATGGTTACAACCACCCTCCTGCAGATTTATAGGAAATCTGAAGAGAGGAAGGGGTTGGTCTAGATTCCTAAGATGGCCTGTGAATAGACAAAAGGAAAAAGACAAAGGTCTGGAAAAGGCAGGACATTGCCTGTGGAAAACTCCTGAGCTGGACTGAGAGCTAGTGGAGAATCCTTGACCTGGTTACTAGAGGTTGTATTGTTGTCCCGACGCCCTACAATTCAACCAGTGAAGAAACTATGAAAGTTGTCCAGGAGTAGAAGCTCAGTGGGGAGAAGAGGACATGATTTCCCTTCTCATGGTTTGGAGGACCAGCCAAGCTTATGAGTTTTTGCCCAGTGGAAACCAGATAAGTGTCTTTTTGTGAATTAGGTTATTATGTGGATTTAAGTGAATATTTAGCTTGAAGTTTAATGCAAAGTGCTGAGATTGCAACAAGATGATGAGCTTAGTGGAAAGAAGTCGCCTTCACTAAGTGGGCCCGCAGGCTATTTTTGGTGCAAAGTCTATTTTTAGAATATGGACACCCTATGAGTTGCAGTGATGCTATTTGTGGATGATTTGTCAAGTCGGAAAAAATAGATGGGACTTCTATTTTTAGACATATTAGCGGAATCTATTTTTAGATTTCCGCCTAAAAACAGATATGTCGAAGTATTATTAGCCTCCAATAATATTTGGGACTATAAACATTATTCATTCTGAGCATCTCAGCGAAGAAGCACGTATGTGGCACAGAGCCGATGTATGAATTACACTATTCCCGAGGTTATGAGCTGGCCGCATGGATATTTCTTGGGGTTAGAACTCATGTGGCAGAGTTTGGTGGAGTTGATGAGACAGTTGATGGAGTTGTGTTCGGTTTAACTTAGTTGAACTAGTTGTATCTAGTCTAACTGATAAATACACTAGTGATGAGTGGTGTGAATTAATTATTAATTAATTCACTAATTATTAACTCATAAATCAACTAAAGAATACATCGCTAACTTCGGGTATGGATAGTTTCAAGGAGACCAAGCAAGTGAGCAGAGATAGGTGAAAGAGCAGGTTAACTATCAGTTGTGACTATACAGTTGCATGTTTGCAACAACCAGTGATTGGAGAAGCCAATGAGGATTGCGAAGTACAAGCCAAGTGGTTCGAAGTTATTTATGAGCCATCCTACAACATTGATTACGCAATAGAGGCTGGCTATCAGGTGGCAGAGATTTGAGCATGTGCTTTGCTAGATCTAGCTTGATTAGTGTGTAGCAATTGGAGGTTGTGCTGAGAGCTTGTGAGGAGCTTTATAAAATGATTGTTACATGATCTCTATGACATATAATATACAGATAGTTGGGGTTTTCAGCTTTAAGATTTCCTATGAAATAATCGTGTTCATATGTGTGATTGTTTATGGTTTAATGTGCGCATGCAATTGATTTATCACATGTAATGATCAATGTATGATTGTAGTATTACATGAAGCTAAATAGTGTGTGATCAAGAGAATTCTGGACAATATATCGCTTATTCAAGTTTCTACACAAAGGATTAACTCGTGATATTATTGTGGTTGATATCGAAGAATGTACAACTATGAGTTTCCTACCGTAGGATGTCCAAAATAGGAACAAGATTAAGAATATGTTTTTATTATCGCTATTTCTATAATTTGACTTATAGGACTTGTAAATATCTACTGCATTTAAGTGTCTCGCCATCGTTAGGATTATAAATTATTTTAGTAAGTTCTGTGGTTAAGACTTGAGGGGTTTAGCCGCACTCCGTAATCGAATCGCAGGCTACATTGTCCTCTAAGCCTTTCATTTTCAAGAGAATGTACATGCATGTAGTTCATAAAACTCCACCTATACATTCAACCGTAGGTTATAGAAACTAGTGAATTGGTTTACATGCTAATTACAAAGAGAACTTGGACATATGAAATACTTCAAAAGATTATGTGCACGTTCATTACCAAACAAAGTATTATGAGCGATAACTAAACTATTAGATGAGCAATAAAAATATATTTATATAAATCACATATTGAAAAATAAACACAAGAAGAATTTAATCATACAAGCAAGGTAGCTAACCAACAATCAATAAATTCCTGAGAAACCGAAACAATATTTAAACTATACAAAACACGTGTAGGCGTAAACCCTTAAAAAAAGAAATAACATACTCATTACTTCTCCTAATTCTAAGAGGAAAACAAAGTTCAAGAGATTTATAAAGACTGACTTAAAAATATATTATTGGCGCATTGTAAACAACAACCCTTACCGAGGGTAATTCCATACAAACCTATCTGGGAAACCCTCTTGCTGAAGATGTTAATGGACAGTGGGAATGGGTCAAGCCATAAGTCAAAGAGTGAAAATTCCAAAGTAATCCGTAATTAATGCTTATGGGCTGAACCCATTTAAAATCATTTATACATTGTAAATAATACTTAAAGCTAGTGAAAGGGCGAACTCCAACGTAATCACAACATGCAATATAAAACTACAAAGACTCGTTAAGAAACAATATTAAACGTGTGGTATTCTTTCCTTTAAAAATGCAACCGGGTGCCATACCATAGCAGCCAAACACATGGCCGGGAGAAGTATAAACAATTCGCCTTACTTTCTATCAAGAAGGAATACATAACAAGAAATATATGTTAACCATAAAATATGCAACAAACCCTCAACACAAACAGCCTCAGAATAACCACCTAGCCGAGGTCGTAACATTAAACCATGAATGGAATCAAACCAACAATTTAATAGACTCTTAAGGATATAAAGGCAAGAGACCATAAATGATTCTAGAAAGACAATATCATAAACCCCTCGAAAAGAGCACCCAAAATATGACTAAGTGTGGGATCTTTATCGTCTTTTTTATTGAAGATAGAAAACATAACTACATATGAAGAAAGTGAAAACCAACTTGAAACCCGTGGGGTCACGAAGAGCATTGAGAATTCACCGCAGAAATTTCCAAAATTCCTTGATCTTGGATTATCTCGTGGCCGAGAAATAAGACAAGCAAGTGTAAGCATGAGATACTATCCAGAATAACCTCAACAAAGAAATTAACATTGGGAAGACTCACTGAACTCGCCGAACACGTTTATACCTCACAGATGTAGTGAATTTTAAATAAGTGAAAATGACAAACAACAATGCAACTCGTAGTATTTATAGTTGTGGCATACTTGTACCGAGATAGACTTAGTTGAGCCATGAATCAAATGATAATGTAACAAGAGATGTAAGAGGTTGTTATATTTAAGTTAGGAATAAATCTAGAAGGACTTGGTGAGGTTTGATGCTTTTTTCTCAACAAAGGAAAAACCTTCTGCATCATAGAGTGGCACCATTAAGAGTTCGGGAAAATGTGGAGAGATGTGAAGCTTCTGGGTAGGGGTTGGTTACCCTAGCCTCAAACGCTTAAACCTCCACTTTCAGATCCAAAATTTTGGAGATCAACGCTCAAGAATCGAATACCGATTGACCGAAAATTGTCAGTACACAACTTCAAGAATTTCCCGATCCATGTAAAGGATGGTCTCTGTATTTTTTACTTATTAATGGTCGAATACCAAGAGTATTGCAGTCAAATGCATACATGTGATGCATTGTTTAATTTTAAATCCAATAAAAAATGTAATGATATTCGAGTAGTACAAAACACAATTGATAAATGTTCAAAATAACTCGCTACGAATCCTTAATTACTTTAAAGATATGATGTACCAAATGTGACATTAAAGTGTACATACATAAACATCATTTGATAATTTTTTTTATATGAAATATTAATGGTACGAGATATGTAGTGTGGAAATTGGCATCGAATTATGGAAATCTCAAAGGATGAACGAGTCAACATTAGAAATATGCCGTAGGAATGTCCAAAAAGGTGTATAAGTAGATGGTCAAAGAAATGGGCATAATTGCATCACACGAGGAGCCATCTCAACAACAATACAGTTTCCCTAAAATGTAATATGTAATCATTGAATTTTCTCGATTAGGTACAATAAATAAAAAATTTAGCATTAAATATTACTGTTCAAGTATTTTCTTGCGTAAAAGAAAAGAAAATGGAACCCTTCAACATAAAACAAGACGAAAAAAGGAAGAAAAATGGTTTATATCTATGTTTGTGAGTAATTGTTACTTCATGTTAACTTAATTAGATTTCATTTTTGTATATTTTAAGTTGTTTTACAACAATCATCATTGAATGTATTCAAACATGTGCTAACATACAAAGAAGAACCATTAGACGAATTGATTAACATTGGGTTAAATATGGGTTGTCAGTATATGTTGGCATATCAGAAATTAATTGTGGAATTTGTAAGCATGTATGATCTATCTTGTTTTACTTAGCTCCGTCTATAATTAATACACAAAAAAAATATTTTATATTAAATATATGATTTTTTATGGGGTATAAACTCATAGTAAAATAAAATAGTGAATCACATAACAAATGAATTGTTGAAAGATGGCATGAAATTTAGTTTCTAAAAGAATGTGTATAGTTCATGAGTAAATTCTTGCTATGGTACGTTTCTTTTTCGATTTACATCGATAGAGTATTATTTATTATTTTATTTTCATTATTCTCACCAATGTATATACACTCATTACATTTATTTTATGTTTGTAGATGGAACTTGATGAAGAAGAAAAAAAAATCAACACAAAGAACAAAACATTCCTCAAAATAACCCATGTCATGGAAGTTCGAGTAGCGATGTCAGCTCAAACAAGAATGATGATCATGTTTGGATATCAAAGCAAGGCGTTATTTTTGAAATATTTGTTCCAGAAATCGTACATTTTGTTTAATGTAATGGACATAGTGTCCCAATTGAAAGACAAAGGATACCAATAACTACTTTCCATTTTGTATGACAAATAGGTTCGTAGTCTACATATATATATAATAAAATACGTTTTTAATTCTATTCTATTGCGTTCTCCATCGTCGTCAAATGTTACACCACCGATTAAATATATGGATGATTAAATATTATATTGAAGAGATGCGAAATCTCGATGATATGATATAAACAAAATTAATCCAAACAACATTCATATGGCACCAATAAAAATTTAATTGATATGAATACTATTATAAGATATGTTGACTTTGGATGAATAATGAATTTTAAAAAAAAACTACAATAATTGCACTCGTCACAGTCGATGTTTCTAAAAGGTTTGCCAAAATGAACACCTATGGTATGTTAGTTATGACGCACCGGTGCGTTTGTATGATAATGCATTGGTGTTTCTACGACCTATGGGTACCGCACAAATACCAATACCAATTAGAATGCCCCATGCGCTTTATTTATTGACTACCACTCCGGCGCTTTGATAGGCGTTGCATGCACTACAGTGTACTAGTTTCACCCGTTACTGGCATTTTTATAACTTAATGTACCGATGGCTCATCACCTAGAGGTCATGTGCTTTACACCTTAACATCCCGGTGCATGCACCTTCCATCGGCTCGGTGTGACCGTCGTTCCGACACGCACGGGCTGTCATAAATGCCTATAGGTGTCCGAAATTTGTTTTCCATCCTAGTGCTTGGTAGGTTTACAAAGGACAATGCGTTCACCAGACAACGCACCCGTGTCGTACAATTTCCAAAGCGCGCATCAATGAGAAACATCCGTAACAACCTCCGGCCGCCCAATTTTTTTCGCTTGTGTTGAAATTTCGTTAGAAGCATCGCCAAAACCTCTCAGCACGAAATGATTTTGTGAGAAATGTTTATTTGATACCTTGGGCCTGACTTTATAACACCAAAAACTTTATAACCTCCGCTAGAGGGTGTTTTCTTTGTAGTGTGGGGTGAACGGCTAACACCGTGACTGGCTTCGACAAAGGATAGCGGTTACGTTTAAGGATGTAGTGTGGGGCTACCTCCCACCTATGGTCCGCCCTCCGGGCAAAGGAATCCGTGATCGGGCCAGACCCCGTACCCCACCCCCAACGTGCATTTCATACGTAAACAAAACCAATGGTTTTCATATGGTAAGTAACAACATGTGGGCTATAATGGTAATGCTTGGCTTAGTACTTGGAGGTCGTCTGCTCGATCCTCAGTGCTCACTATTCGCCTCCCACATATGTTTTTTCGCGCCGGCCATACGTGGGCGCCCCCTCACTAGGCCACGGTACCTCAAAGGATCGTCACCCTATTAACAAATCAAAACCTCATATCCAACCAATAAAAAATGTGCTACTTGGAAAAATACCATTCATTGGGCAGAAACTATTAACCAAGTTAACCTATACAATGCCCCTCGCCACGTAGGCATTCCTAGTTAGTTGTATCGAACCGCCGATTGGGTTGCCTGCATTTTTTTAAAATTTACTCGTTCGAAAAAGTGGAAAAAACCCATTTTTGGGAGCATACAATATCATTTTTCCACCAAACAAGGCTACGAATTTATTTTGTTGGATTACAATTTCGTCATTAAGGTTTTGTTAGTGTCGGCAGATTTTCATACTACGATTAGTGATCAAATTTATCAGACGGTGTAGGAGTCCAGTATACTATAATTTTTCATCATTCCATTAGGTCATGGATCTACGATGTAGTGGTCTTCAATGCTTTTCCTCATGTGAAAACTTGTTGATTCTCCTCTGCTATTCCCGCTCATGATTCACTTTCAATCCGCAATTCATGTTATTAGGTCATAGGGTTGGTCTCATTAGGTTCTAGGGTCTCATCATAGTCAAATTCACTGAGGAAAGGACAATAAAAGAAGTAAGGACATGAGGATGCCTAATAACCAAAGCATGGTACTCCGGAAAGTCAAAGAGTTGTTATTTTAGTCGATCAATTTACCTCAAAACATGTTTTGAGGTGAAAAATGTAGTACTTTATTTTTATTATCATATTTTATGTAATTTTATGTCTCCATATGTAATAAGCTGAATCGCGTGTTTACTATCTCCATAAAGCCAAAGGGGATTTTTCTCTCATTTCGGTTTCCAAAGGTGTTCTCCATAGGATTTTCAGCTGTAACTTCATGTTTTAAGTATTTTCATCGAAGGATTCTGAAAGAGATTTCCAAAGGTATATTATACTCGAAACTAAATTTTGGATTGAAAGATATGCCCAAGTGAATAAAAGCCCCAAAGCACCATTTTTCATTATTATTAACCCTTCAAACTTTAATGTTTTGTTTCATTGCCGCATCCTACAACTCCGGGCGCATCGCACGCATCAAAAAGTCCATGGGCCGCGATCGCCAACACTTCCGATTGAACACTTCCAATGTGATTGACCGACCCCCGATGCTCCGATCCGATCGCATCGCAAGTCCGATCGCATCGCAAGTCCGATCGCATCACAAGCCTTCGCTCATCGCAATCCCCTTTCTCTGATGGCACCATCGCATCGCAAACATCTCATTATCGCTAACTTCCCGCTCCCATGATTTTCTCTGATGCGATGACCTCTGCCGATACGCTCCCTGATTGCATTTTCCACCGTCGGACCGCTCTTCCGCACGTACGGTTCCCTCGCTCTTTCGCCTATCGCAATCGGCATATTCCCTTCCACCGATGTGTGATGAATCGCATGTCGCTCATCGTATCGTGGCGATTGTCCGCCAGCTTCGATCCCATTCCACTTCATCCGCCGATGATGGTCCCACGATCCCACCAAAGCCTTTCCGCTTCTTTTCAAAAGAAAACAAGCCTTTCTCTCGTGTTATAGCGCTATTTTCATTTCTTTTTTTTCTTATTTAGAGATCTTTTCCTCCATCGCACATCACTCTCATCACGATTTTTCCCCGCCACAGTCAGGCCCACTCTCCCACCCGCCTGGTAAATTGTGATTTTTGGCCCCACCAAAGATTTCCACCCATCACACCATTGGCCTCCCCATCGCATCGCAAGTTTTCACGCATCACTCCATTACGACATGCTCCCTCCCCCTTTTGATGTCGATTTGCAATTGCGATATTTTGGGCCCACTACCTTCCTTTCACTCTTTTTCAATGAAAAAGGGGATTTTCTTCATTAAAACGACAAATGTGATTTTCTCTTTTGGTTGCAAAGGCATTTTCTTCGCAAAAGGGTTTCTTTCTTCAAGATTAAAGGAAAAGACATTTTGTTTTGAGCCATGAGCTATTATGTTACGTAGATCATTACAACGTTTACCATGGAACGACAACAACGATAAAAGAGGGGAATCAATTCCGCATTTGTCTTTCTCTTTCTCCCCTCGTTTGAGCAACTATAACAAGAAATCCTCCCGTATGGTCAAAATGTATTGTTTCTTCTTTTTTTTAGAGGCAGCATTCTGTTGGTCTCTTTTCCGTATTGAGATTTTAGTTTTTGGGCGGTGTGAAACAACTCCTCCTTATGTGGATCCACCCCCTCTTGAAACCGATCTATTTAATGTATTTTTTCATCATTTGAAAGGGGGGAAAAGCGTGAATAAGTTGGAATCATCGAGGATGCTTTCTTGCGCTCCATTTTGCAATGCATTGAAGGGTACTAATAAAGAAATGTAGCACCGATTTAGTGGGATCCCCGTGGTATGGATTTTCAGCATTGTTCTTTCCTTTCGTGATCATTTATTAATTTGTTATGTTTGCCATTCATTCATTCATATTTCTCGATTGGATTTTTCAAGATAGACAGTGGGAACTATCGTATAATTCTTTGCCTTGGGAAAATGATTCAATACTCTATGTTTTCCGTTGTTTGAAGAGGATCCACTTCCTATGCCCTTTCAGCCTTCTCACTAGTCTTAAACACTCATTCATCATTTAAAACAAAGTTGTTAAAACTCGCCTACCTTTCCCCATAGAATAATTTCCGTATCTCTGATCTAATTTCCCTGCATTCAAACTCGCCCAACTCCCATTTGATTCATACAACCTAGAAAATTACAAACATTTCGAGCTACTATACCCAGCCTAAAATCAATTTGCGCTTATATTTCATCGAATATTTTTCAAGGAGAGCTCCTCTCTAACCTCGTAGGGCTAGCTACAAGGCCGAGCATGGTTCGAGGTTACCTCGATTTTCCTTCCTAGCTCCTCGAGGTTCAAATTAGGTGCTGGCCGTGTTCCACACCATTCCAACAATCCTCATTTTTAGCATAATTTTGAGCACCCGATCACTCCTCCCGGAAGATTTTGGACCCCCAAAATATCACTTTCAATCGTCCGAGTATATGAGGGTACAACCTCCTCACCTTTCAAATCTCGATCCATTTGGCCTTTGATGAATATGTTTCCTGGAGCTTCCCTCGAAGATAACCAACATTCCCTTGTCTTGAAGACTTTCTTATTCTGTCACGAATGTCATCTTGCTAAAACTCATTAAGGAATTCTAAAGTGAAATATTCAAAATATGGAATTTGAACATTCTCTCCTTGTTCTTCACTTTGAAGCCTCTCCTTAACAAAGTGACACCAAACTCCATCATCGACTTGGTGATTGTGATCAATATGATACTTGTACTTGCCTTTCCTCTTTTCAAGTTGATCTTGAACTGTTTGATGTATCAGTTGGATTTGTTCATTGAACTTCTTGGGTTTTTCCATTTCGCCATCAAAATCAACATCCTTCTTACCAAGATGACACAACAAATTATGATACAAACGGTAAAAAAATTCCACTACTTGGTTTACTTGACTCAATCTTGAATGTACATCTTGAAAATATGAATATTGCTGAACATAACTTTCATGTAAAACAAAATGATACTTGAGTACAATAGTTACACAAATAACATGCCTAGAAGTCATATCCACACACTTGTCACTTATACCTCTCTTATACATTTTGACCAAGTGGAATTGTTGACAAACACCCATCAAATGAAAGTGCCTTAATCGTTACAAATTAATCATTGCACCATTAAAATTTAAAAAATGAAATGAAATGGAAAAGTCACTTGCATCAACCTAAAACTCAAATGACCTTTTCAAGTTTAAAAGAGAAAATAAAAGAGTTGAAATGATCTTTTGCTTCGAAGAATCACATGCCTCTTGTTTTCTTCCTCCCCTCTAGAAGAACTTTTGCACACATGTCAATGCATGCCAAGGAGCTACAATAGAAGAAATATTAACAAAAAATCTCCTCCAACATTATGCTACTCCCAAAAAACCTCTTATCGAGATGACCATCTTGGGAATTGACCAATCCACAATGGTTTCAAACTTGGATAGATCTTCCTTCAACTTACCTCCTCCAACATCATAGCCCAAGTACATCAAATAAGTTTTACCCAAATCATACTTTGACATCTTCAAAAACAATTGTTCATCCCTTACGATATCAAGTATTTTTCTAGCATACATGACATGTTCATAAAGAAATTTTCTAAAAATGAAAATGTCATACAAGTGGACTATCATATCTAGAAATGGCTCCAATTCATAATTATTCATATGCATGAAAGTAGTAGTATTATGGAAAAGACCATAAAACATAATAATCCATTCAAACAAACCTTGTTTGATGTTAAATGTCGTCTGCCACATACCTCCTTCAATAACTCTTCTTTGATGAAAGCCACTCCTTTTGTCCCTCACAATAAAATGTTGTCCATTCTTCTTGGGCACAAAAACCATAGGTGCACTGCATGGGGGAAGAGATGGTCGAGTGATTCCATTGTTCAAAAACTTTTGGCTTTTCTTTGGTATTTCGACACTTTGCATTTTTGACATCCTATGCATGCCAATGCCACAAGGAGAAAATTCTTGTTGCAAAGGTTTTTCATGTGAGATTCCATTCTTCTTGAGAGGCAATCCCTTCACATCCTAAAAAACCTTATCATCATGGTTAATTACATAAACCAAATCAGAATTGAAACTTGTATTACAACCATCAAACACTTCATAATCATCATCAACATTGGGTTTGATCATAAGAAACACTAGTTTTTTGTTGGAATTTACTAGCCTTTTCATTTTCCCTACATTAACTAATATAGATTTAGTTTCTTTCAATGGGCTCTCACTATGTACTCCACACCATCTTTAAACAAGTGGTACTTGTTTTCATGGCGATAGAAGATTTCCTTTTTGTCATAGAGGTAAGGAATTCCCAAAACAATCCCTGAAATGTCAAGCAGTACCACATATAATTCCAATTCGTCAATGAAGTTTGTGGTGATTGCAAATCGGAAAATGCATTTCCTTGTAACCTTTAAATTAGTGTCCGTACATATCCAACCCAGTGGATATAGCTTGGGATGAGGTATGGTTTCAAGATTAATTTTCTTGACTAAGTCTTCAGAAATCAAGTTTTCTTGAGATCCACTATCAAATAGTGTGTCAAATTTTGTATGTTTTAAGACAACCCTCACATGAAACAGTTCAATTCTGGTTTCTTCATTTTAGGTAAGAGTGTAACAATTTGAAGTGCTAGTGCTAGCAATGGAGTTCTTACCTTTTATCCCCATGGTTGTGATTTTAGTTTCATTTCTCGAATTGAAACCCAAATCCTCTTGAGTGATTTTTGTTGTCCTTTCCTTCCCTATCCTGTTAAATTTCTTTGGCTTCATCTCCGGATGAAGCTTCCAACGATGGTATCATCGTGACCCTCCTTGGAACAATGCTTCCATACCAGTTTCTCTCCTTAATTTTTGATGGATGTAGTTTTCTTTTCTTTTCCTTTGAAACCCTTTCCGTTCTCTCCACCCTTTAATGGCTTCTTTTTACCCTCTTCTGGAATATTTTTCCCCCTTACCTCAAGGTGAGTGGCTTGTACACAAATCTCATCTAGACTAGTGGGATTGAACATAAGGATAATATGCCTTAGGTAGCTATTCAAACCCCCTATATACTCCAACAACGTATCTTGTTAATGCAAATCAATACCTAACATAAGATCTCTTTTTCTAAATTCTTGGGTGTAATCTTGCACACTTTGAACTTTAATTTGTCTAAAGTTTTGCCACTTCATGATGGATTTTTGCATATATGCTAGAGGGTAAAATTTTATTTTAATTTCAGTAATGAAATTATACCAAGAGAGTGAGATCTTACCATGTTTTTTAATCTCATCTTGTGTCTTGGCTTCTTGCCATACTAGTGTTGCACCCTCCAGTCTCAAGGAAGCTAGCTGAATCTTTGTATCATCATCTTGAAGGTTTTGAATTATGAAATAGACCTCCAACTAAAGAACCCAATTGTAAATCTTCTTTGCATTCACTTCACCATTATACATAGGCAAATAAAAATTTAATATCAAGTTTTAACAAGGGTTGTTGATCAGAGGCTCAGTATTTTAGCTCAAAAATGAAAGTGCTCATAATTGATTGCAAACTGAATAATCGCGATCGGCTCGTCGCCAGGAATCCAATGCAACTTGTTTCGTTGAAAACCAAGTTCAGATGAGGAAGTTATGGTCTGATGGTCGTCGTTCAGAACAGATAATTTTTTATAAAAAAATTGTAGAACAGGTACAGACTGATGACATGGCAGCCCATTCAGCATTTAGGGAATCTTCTTCAGTTTTTTTCCAATGGGACTGTGATTAGTGTCACTGCTGGATTCGCGAGTTTGGTTTGTGAAGGTAAAATTTTTCCAATGACCTCCTAAGGTTGAATTTGGGGTTATGATATTATGTGCTGGAAATTATTTTATTATTATTAAGATTATATATATATATATATAATATAATATAATATACGTTAATTATCATATGTTATATTATATAATTATATATGTATTAATATTTAATATTAATTCCAATCTTAATTAATATTATTAATCTCCACATATATTATTATTATAATCCTAAAGTCCGACATGTTCAAACCATAGTCCGCATTATGATAATACATCGAGTTATGTTTTAATTAAATTTGGAGTGGATTAATTATATGTGCAGATCGTATTAAGTTATGACCATAGTCTAAACCATGGATGATGGCATATTCCTATAATGGAATGTGATATGTAATGGTTTGGATGGCATTTTTAATTCGTTGCAAAAACATACATATGGGGTGGAGGTCGGGGTTTGACCCCGTGACCTCCCCCCAACTATTATCACCAAATTGATTCCTATTGGGTTGCTTCAATGGTCAACTTGGAGTAACTATTTCAAACAAGGTTTTGATTGAAGATTAGCCTCTTTAGTCTGAGAGGGCTCTCTCAAGATAACTTATGATTTTTTCAATGAAAACTCTATTAGATGGCTAACTCTATGATAATGAATTGATTGTATATGATTGCAGGTGGAAAATGTAGAGGATTTTCTACCATTGGGCTTATGGATTCAACATTAAGAAACTCAATGAACATAACCTTTCTTGTGGAAATTGAGGCAAATAAACATTTCAATGAAGAAATAACACACATACATGGAAATAACAACAGTTCAACACCTAAAGGAAGTCGTAGCATGGTTTCCATGAATTCTAAGTAATTAGACATAAAAATACTGCAGATAAAAACATGAAACATATAAGACATGAAACATCATTCAAATCTCAGGTGAAGAAGGCAAAATATCCACTATATATTACGAAATAAGAAAGATTTTACAAAAGTAGCAGTGTGACATAATATTCTCCAACCTCTTATAACTCTAAAATTATCTCATTTATAGAGTGAGGATCCATACAAATGATTTTCCACCTTGCTAGCTTTGAATTCCCACCTCAGAGACCTATTTCAAATATGATTACATCACTTGGAGACTTCCTAGGGATATTTCTGTTTTACAGAGTTTGAATACAAAAATGACTCCTTTCATTAAATAATTCAACAAATCCATTTAATAACCGCTATAAAATGAAAAAAACTACTTTATTGGGTTTACTAGACTGCTGATGTGTCATTATGCCACGTGGATTTTAAGCTGGACCTCCTCCAAGTCGAATTTTACAAATTTTTCATAAATCTGGTTAGTAAAAATTCTGAAAAATAAGCTTCAACCATGAGTGTATAATTTCCAAACCCTGATGGAATTGCATAAACTGAGAGAGTTTTTTGTGCATGGGCCTGTTTTGAAGAAAAACCTCTTTCGGATTTCCAAAATCCTTTTTCATTTGGTCATAAATCAAACTTGAAGTTGATTGCTAAAACAATTATGTACAAAAAATTTCATAGCAAACTCCAAAATCCACCTTTTGCATAACATTTGACCTCTCTGAATGTTGGAGGGTATTCCTTGGGGCTAATGAGCTAAATAAAAATCTTTTCCCTCCTTGGATCTCCATCAAAATGATTTTTTAAGTAAAAAACATCCTACAGAAATTTCGTAACGCATTTTGGTAGCGAATTTAGTTCACCAAATTCTGCCACCTGTTAGCTCTCTTTGCTAATATAGACATGTTGATTCAGTTTAAAGAGAAAAAAAAAATTTCCAGGCCTTGAATTTGAATTTTTCTATGGTTTTGCGCAAAAACACACCTACAGAAATTTCGAAGCGCATTTTGAGCTTTAAGCCTGGGAGGCGCTACAAAAACACCTAGTTTTACAACAGATTTTGAAATTTTAAATTTCCACCTTCAATAATGTCCATGGATTTGTGATATGATAGGATGAAGCATGATAAGGAAAATTTGGTTCAAAACACCTCTTATCCTCCTCAAGAAACAACTTTTTCACCTTTAGTAAGTTCATCTACCAATAAAACTGATTCTATTTTTCTGAAAAAATAGGGCTGAGAGATGAGCTCCTATCTCTCGATCCTTGATATATTTTGAAAAATGGGAGAAGGTTTTTGTAAATAAGATCATATTGAATAAAGACCTCTCTTTTGTTTTTGAAAAAAATTTTCAGTTTTCAGGAAACTGCATTATAAAAACATGTCTAAAACAGGCAGAAAAACGAACTCTGATAATAACTCCCAAAGACCTCTTTGAATATCCAAATTAGCAGCACCTGTGAGAAACGTGAAAGAGGTTTTTGTTCCTTCTTATGTGCTTGACAATAACCTCTCACTATTTGATAATTCATCTCCATTTATCCATAATATTCTCTTGAAGTTGACTGCTCACACAGTCCAAAAACACAGCAAATTCCCTTGTAGCTCCAACAGAAATGCATGTAACCTGCTTGGAAGAAAACTTGTGTGAAGCTGAGGTCCTCCATGATCAATTTAAGGTATATGGGTTCCTATATAACCATAGATCCACCTTTTATTTGTTTTCCTGCTTAGCCATCTCCTTTTATGCTACGATGCCTTCATGAACCTGTGACACTTGCAAAGAAATTCTTCAACAAGCTACTTTGCAATGGGGTGGACTCTTCCAAGGTGACAATTGACTGATGCATTTAAAGGTGGAAATTTTAATGAGAGAAAGGAGCTTGGGTGATTTTTTTAAGGAATGAAATTTAAATTCAAGAGGGATCATGACAAAAAATGAGGAATGAAGTGTGATGATGGCATGGGTTTAGGAATATGTGTGATGCATGTCTCAAACAACCAATCATGTGACTTTGGATTAACCCTAGACCTCTAAAAAAATGACATCTCACCATTTCCCTTTTCAACATAGAAAAAACACATTTTCATAGCAGTTTTAGTTATAATTTTGGCAGATTTGCTATGAAAAGTTTAGGCACTAGCATATTTGGCCCAATTTATGATGGCCAAAATGTCGCTCTTGCGACACATAGGCATCCCAGGAGCGACACTTTGAGGCGGGGAAAAACATGGTTTGCCTTAGAGTTGCAATTTTGACACTTTAGTTAAGTGTCGGAAGAGAGACACACTTTCCGACATTTCCAGATGGTCGTCGCTATTCTGATGTTAGACAGATTTTCACTATTCCGACGATACCATAAATGTCGCGATGTTGACGATACCATAACCGTCGCTATTCCAAATATACCATAACTGTCGCTATTCCGACGATATCATAACCGTTGCTATTCCAAAGACACCATAAACGTCGCTAGAACGTCAAAATACCAACGAAAATAAATTTTAATAATAAAATAGTAAACGTCACAAGACCGACATAAAAAAACAATTTTAAAAGAAATCAAGTGTCGCTAGAGCGACGTTTCAAAAAATTAAAAAAAAAATCAAGTGTCACTAGAGCGACGTTTAAACGTTTAAATTTTTTTTAAAAGAAATCAAGCATCGCAAGAGCGACGTTTCAAATTATTTTTTAGAAGCAATAACCGTCAGAATACCGACGATACAAAATATTTTCTTGAAAAACCAGCTGTCAAAATACCGATGGCAACAAAAAATTATTTTAAAAAAATATATATTTCCTGACCATTCTATTTCAATAGAATATCGACTTGAATCTGTTGGTAGTGATGATATTTGGGGTTCATCTGATCTCTGCGCCTCCTAAAATAGAAAAAAAAAATGTTGGTGAAAATATGGCCTTCAACATAGTATTCAACCAGTTCTACCCTTACAACAGATATTATAACACAATTCATAGGCCACAAGGAGATACTTGTCCACAAGACTGAACATATCTAAACCTGAACTAGGCCTCCTCCACAACAGTGTTCACGAGCTATAGTCTGAGATTCTCTAACCACATTTCCAAAGTGTTGAGGTTTAGTTTCACTTGTTTTGAGACTTAATTCATAGGTATGAGAATATTTTGCCACAAATATGGAAGGAAGTGTTACTATAGGTTGAGAAGTGTGCCTCCAAAAGGTGACTGACCGAACCCTGAAGTTTGAGGTAAGGTCTGTCTTCCCACAGGCAGTTATCTGAGCCCTCAAAATTGAACTTTCTGGTTAAATGACCGAGCCCTATCAACAATTTTGAGATTGTTATTTTAGATTAACAGACAAGTATCCTCAAGCCTGCAAAGAATACTCCCACAGGTTCAAAATTTTACCTCCATAGGCTGTAGAGATGACCCAACACCACTCTGTAATCCAAGGGAACAAGTTTACACTTCAGGTTGTTGTCTACAGGCCTGTCTGTAATTTATAAAGTGAATTGTCTAGCAAAAATGAACTATAATGTATCCTTTTGAAAATATGCCCAAAAAAAAAATCCTCAAGTCTTCCTCAACCTTCTTGCTATGTTTATCCTCCTTTCTAAGCTCCTGCAATATTCTTCACCAAAATTTCCGAGCTTAAATTAGGAGCATAGATTTATATTTATACTTGTTTGTCCCTATGAAGAGACATGTCTCTTGAGGAAGAGCCGACTTG
This sequence comes from Pinus albicaulis, assembly GCA_034641835.2. Taxonomy (NCBI): domain Eukaryota; kingdom Viridiplantae; phylum Streptophyta; class Pinopsida; order Pinales; family Pinaceae; genus Pinus; species Pinus albicaulis. Next base: position 121,193 of record JAXQQM020068433.1, read on the forward strand.
GAACCTGATCTATAGAGCCTCTTATCTTAGAATCAAATCGATTGGCCATATTACTAAGCACTAATAATTTTCAACCCAGATCTGAGCACTGAAATTACTTTGCTTTACCAACTTGACAACTCATGAACATCCCATAGCAAAGTTTTTCCATTTCGAAAAAGGCCGTGCTCGGTTTTGAAAATTTGTTGAATAGTTTAACAGCAATAATAGTAAGAAATATAAATAATTACCATGGAAAAGGTGGCAATGCATTCCACAGGAAAAGGAAAAATAAACCACTTACCAGTAATTATGTTATAGTATCAAAAGACTTACTGACTGAGCAAAAGAATTATTGAGCGATGCTATAAAATGATTCACTATTTCACGAAGACTTGGTATGACAGTTTCAGTAAAAAATATTGGCCATTAGAAATTTGAGTAAATAGCCAACACCCTAGAAACCCTCTAGTCCATGTCCTTCAGAGAGATCTGATTAATCTTAGGATCACCTAGTATTATTTGAGAAAAATAGTGAAAGATATATGGGTGATACAAGTGAAATAATACTACAAGAACAACCTCAGAATTAGCCCTTGCATATTCAGAACACTGTAATGTGGTTTTTGAGACTTCATTCCAGACATAGGAGACATGTAGGGGCATAAGATGTCCCGTGACACTAAAAGAAACAGGTGAAACAAGAAGTCATATAGAAGTTAGCCATTCTGATCAAGTGTCCCAAGTAAACACTTTTGCCAAAATTATAGTAGCAACAGAAGAGTAGTACTCACCCAGTTACCATAATGAGAAATTGTGTGAGAAAACTATTATCAGATGACAATTCTTAGCAGTTTATGCCAAAAAACTGGTACTTAGCCAATCGAATATAATTGTAATTCAAACCACACTGATGTTTAAGTATCGACTCTCTAATGTTTTCTGGGTTATGTTAATGTTTAATAAGGTTTACTAAAGGTCAAATTAATATATATATAAAAAAATTATGAATTTCCCATATTCCATATGCACCCTCAAATTTCTACATGGTATCAGAGCTTTCTCTGACCTTGAGCCTCAGAGCTTGTGATCAAATATTTTGGAGGCTTGTCTAGAGACTCAAGTTCAAGTAGAAGAAAACCATGAGAAGAAGACATTTGATCACAAGAAGAGAGATTTTAAATAAATTGAGTTTTGAAGGAAAACAATAAGAGACTGCAGCATGATGTCTATGATGGATAGGTGGAGAAAATCTATTGCACACCTAAACAGAGCATAGCATTACTGTAAGATAGACTGAAACACTCTTAAAAATGGATTTCATGAGGGCAATAGACAAAATTCTGAATATAGAAAAGATGGAGTTCAAAAAAAGTGTGATTAATGAATTGATAAAAACATCCGGATGTCATCACCCCCAAAAAAAGCAGCAAGGGTTCTAGACATCACTGAGAATACCACTTGATTATGTTTATAAAAACCCTCATTACTCCTCGTGATCCTCCAAGTATACGAACTTTTTTCGTTACAGCCCACAAAATATGTACTCTGTGATGACTATATAACTATTTGGAGTTTGTAATTAGATAATTGATATCTTTTCCAAATGAATCGATGCCATAGCATACAATTGAATTAATTTAACTGTAATCAACTTGCGAGTCTTTGTTTTCTTTGAAGTTTCACCCCTGCTTTCTTTGTCAAAAGCCACATAACCAGCCATTTATGGAATGGAACTAGGAAAACCTGTAGACTCCTGCTATTGTTTAGAACAATTAAGTCAAATTTTCCCATCATACTTCTGTCTGTCAATATATGCTTCAACATTTACTCAATAAGCAAAGACACAATGAGAAGGTTGTTGTTAAATGCATCCTACTACTAAATGTCACTAAATTATTCTAATAAACAAGACAACCAAGGATATTGTTCATGTTAGATTTCTACATAATCCAAACAAGTGTCAACTTGGAAACATAGTTAACTAACTGAATTCTTCTAATAAACAAGACAACTAACATAATTCTTCTAATAAAAAAGACACTTAACTGACTGTCAAATTTAGGGACAACTCATATGGCCCAGCTTGGCTTCCTCTAAGGCGACCATGTGGCTAATTAATGGGTAGCCTGAATAAACTACACGAATCATATGCAAGCATCATAGCTCATTCAAAGAACCTAGTTTTAATAGCCTTAAAGAAGTCATGTCTAAAGAAAAACAGTATGTTTACACTGAATGTTAATTCAGCTACTTCAAAAATATCTCCCAGTAGTTTGGGACGATATCACATTAATACTTGTTTCTAATTAGCTGATCAATATCTTCTCCAAATGAATCCACAACATAGCAGATAACTAAGTATTACAACTGAAATATTTGTATGCATATTCATTGTTGAACATATTTACTCGGAAGTGTATGTTACCTTGGCAATCTTCGATAATTTTGAAGTTTCACCCCTGCTTTTTTTGTCAAAAGTCTCATACTTATCTGCTAATGATGGGAAGAGACTAGTTGCATGTGAAGGTCCCTTCCATTTTTGAGAAGGGTTCGATCAAAATTTTCCATCGTACTTACGTGTTAATATATGCTTCAATACTAGCCCAACAAACAAAGATACATAAACGATGTCTCCATCACTGGAACATGTAACTGACATTCATCTTTGGATTATTTGTAACTTTAATCTACTTCTGTTTCTGGAAATATTTGTTATTACCACCAAAAGAGAACTCTGGACTCACAAAATTGCAAGAATCCTGCAGCTTTCAAGGTCAAAAATTGAAATAATGCTACATTCACTTATCTACAAATTTAGTGAATTTTCAGACCTCATACTAACTGCAATAATGGAAAATATCACACCTCAGCAGCTTTCAAATTTTTTGAGACTCTACTATCCTTGGGTATTTTGAAGGTCACACCATTGCATTCAACTTCTAAGACTGTATTTCTTGCATCTTGATGTTCCTGCATGCCAAGGTCAAGACAAATTTATGCCACATTTATTTTTAAGAAAATCTTGTCTATATTGCACACAAAGTAATATGCACAAGATTAGCAAAGAATAAACAATCATATTGCAGCTAAAGCTGCAATAATCTGAATATGTAGAAACATAAACATTTTTGGCATTTATAATAGGCAAACTCACTCTTCACTCTCCATGTGTCCATAAACATTCATTACATGGATTATAATCATACGTACATCTAGGCTTTACAATGATTATTAACCCTCTAATATGGTGGCCACCTAGTGCATATTTTGATGGGGATTCCATTCATGTTTTTTATCCCCAATATTTAGGATTTGAAGTTGAGCTTTCTCAGCTTCTAAGTGTGTATCAACAAATGTTTAGTTCCCATTTTGGAGAGGCAAGAATAGCACTAAGTGTTGATACTTGATACATTGTTGTATGCCAATATTTTATCCATGAAATCTATGCTGGATAAAATTACACCAAATCAGATATCAATGTGGACTTATCGAATCTTGCATGAACCAGCAGTTACTAAAGTGCATGATGGAGGGCCATTTTGGACATCTAGCCAACTTCTTCAGATCGATTTACTTGTGGAATTGAATTGTGAGGAGAATGGGCTTCTCATAAGCAATAGTGAAATACTATTATTCAATGGTGATAAAACATAATTTTTCAGTTTTTTGACTCAAATATTTAATGCAATTTTTAAGTGAAAAGGTCCAGGAGTAGCAGCGAATTGCTTGAATTCAGTTGTTTTTTTTTTATTGGATTGTTATTCTTAGATGGTTTTAGTTCAGGTTTGGATTATTTGGTTCTTGCTAACTGTGTGTCTCAGACAAAGATATTTATGTAAGAATTAGGAAATGAAACTACTGAAATTTATAGGCTTATGAAGCATGTGAGGGGAGGAATATATGATAATGGCTTCATTTCCCAAGTGGAGAAGCATTTAATTCGAGTGTAGGAAAATGTTACCAAGGCTATTTCTTATTCAAGTTCCTTTTTTCTGATGGTTGATGGTGGAAATGCAAGATCTGCTAAGATTCATCTCTTCCATTTAAAATTATGGATAGATTATTTTTTTCACCTTTATCCTGAGAATGAACCACATTAGATGGTTTGAAACGTCGACCAAATCTTAATGATGTGATTAATCCAAAAGACAACTTTATTATAACGAAGTTGGGTTAAAAAATTGTGTCTCATGTACGCGTTGATTCATTGATATTGTTTTCCGTTGTGCAAAGTAATATTGTTGTGGCATTTGGATGTGTTTGTGTTTGAGATTCTAAGACCCAAACCAAATTCTCGAATGTCATGGAAATTCAACAAGAAAACCCAACAATATTTTCTAGGAGAAATTCTTCAGTCCAACAAAGTTACAATCTGATATTCATAAGTCAAATTAGGTCAAGTAGACCACAAAAATCCCATAGGTCAAACCTGGTCAGCACAACAACTTGTTCAAATTTCCCATAATAGAGCTCAGTCAACTGCCTCATAAATGTATTCAAACTACCCATTACAGACTTGGTCAAAGCCTCAAAAAACTCGGTCAAAGAGTGGTCACAACTGGTCAAACTTCTGTCTTTTTCTCTTCTCTCTCCTTTGCATGTGTGAACAAAGAACGGATGATTTGTGTGATTTGAATTGATGTTAAAATGAGGGAGGTCAAATGGTATTTGTAGTAGTCAAATCAAGTGGGTTTTGACCAAGGGTCACACCCATTCAATTGGTGGGGCCGACCTATCTCTTTGGAGCGTATATGAGCTCAAAATCAATAATTTTAATTTCTTTTATAAGGATGATTTGAATATCGACCACAATTACCAAAAGTTAACCCTATGCATGTTGAGTTAGGAACCTAGTGTATTTGGTGTCATAAAATTCAAATATGAAAGTTAATTTTTATTTCTTTTCTGAGTATAATTTTATTGGGCATAAAATTTTACCTAGGTTAAGAAATCTAACACACATTCCCCCCAAGTGATCTCCAATATATGTCACATTGTAATGTTAAATTAGCCAAGAAAATCCCATATAGGCCACATGAATCATCCCACCATATTAAACCTCATAATAGAAAGGTTCATAATAAAAAGAATAACCATCCAACCATCAAATGTGTCCCCCATCACACAACCAACATATATGGACCATGTAGAACACCCCCTCCTAGTGCCATCAAATAATAGCACATAATCATGCAAAAGTCACTAGGAAATTTCAACAGTCATAACACATGTCTCCTAACCATTATCATCTAAACCCTTGGGGGCTAGAACCATCATCCAGATCCAATATAAGAATATATACCAAGCCACCATAATGAAAAAGTATGTTCCACATCCATCAAAATTGAAACCAAGGGGTGATAAAAAAGGAGGGCACATATGAGAATACCACCATGTAGCCACTACAATCACCATCCAACCAAGGAGAATTGAGATTCCCCCAACCAATGATCTCCATTAAGTGATCTAATGCAATGAATAAAAAGGGGCTCCATGAAGATGTATCCCCCAAGTCAGTCTGATGCTCTAGAGTATTGGTATCAAATCTCCATTAATGTGATGGCAATAAAAATATGAAACCTCATGCAATATATGTTGTAACACTTCCATTTATCCTTTTATCAAGGACTCTGTGCACACACCACCTAACAAGAATGGCTACTTTTGAGGAAAAAGGGTTCTCTTTGAATGAAGAACACTGTTATAGTGGCTATAAAAGAAAATAGTATTTTGAATAATCCCATGAGTTGGGAGTTTTATACTCCCTAAAATTATATTATATGAGATTTTCCAAGAAACCATTGAATGTGATATCCTCCATAAGCAAGAAAATGCTTCTGTTTTCAAGGAATGATACCTACTTGCCACTGGTTCAAAAAAGATATTCTTGCTAGGACTATCTAAAATTAAAAGCCAAATAATTCCACCATAGACCTCCAAGTGTTGTGGCAATTCAAAAGCACATGGTTGTGCCATTCCTCCTCTTTACACAACACACACCTAGAGTGGCCTTGAATGCCCCTCTTATCATCACCGATCCCCTGTGAAAATGCCTAGCCACGAACTAGAAAAATAAACGCTGGAGAATTCCACCATAGACCTCCAAGCATTGGTACAATTCAAAAGGACATGGTTAGCCCATTCCTCCTCTTTACACAACAAACACCTAGAGGGGCCTTGAATGCATCTTTTCATCACTGATCCCCAGTGAAAATGTTATCCCTAGCCACCAAGCAGAGAAAATATTTAGTCTTCATTCAACCTTCTTTGATCCATATCTTGTTAGAAAACCTTACTATCTTTCCTTTTTCCCTCATCTTATTATGGATTCTTATCCTGCTTTTTCCGAGTGTGCCTCTTAAACATATTTTTTCCATTTCAAGGAATCAATTCCTCCTTCGTGGGTGATACTAACTCTAGCCAGTAGTTCTGCAAGATCATTTAATGAATTTGGATGTATCTCAATGCCAACTTCCTTGACTTCCTTCCAAATTATTTTTTGTAGTTCCCCTTCTCCTAGATCTATCTCGTTGTTGCAACTTTTTCTTTCCCAACCCTGTTGGAATGCTTCTTGAAGAGCTCCCCAACCAACCACCTCTGAAAGGAGTGCACTCCTTATCTAGGCTTCATTCAGGAAAAAATTCTTTGATCCATCTCTAATATTCCAAAATAAGTTCCATTTGACCACCTCTACATTTGATTTGTTTCAGATACCAAATTGCATAGCCTATTGATTAGGTTCGGAGTTGTGATATTGTACTTAGTCTCCATAATTTCTCTTAGACTGCTCCACATTTTAGAGTGCTCAGAAAAAAGTCTCCAATCCTCCAAGAGTAGAGTTGGCCCCACTAGCCAATCTAAATCCAGCTCCACCCTAAAACATGGGTAAGTAAACAGTTCTCTAAGAAAGCAAAGGAATTTTCTCGACCACTTTTGTGCCTTGCCAAAGAGAATTAATTCACTGATACTAGGATACCCACATGAAATTTCAGGATTGAGAAGGGATTATTTGTCAGAGCATGGAGGACTGATTTTAAATGTTAGTTTTATTCCAACAGAGATCCATTACCCTTTCCATTGTGACTACTTATTTATGTTTTCGTACAATGCTCTTGCCTGACCCAAGAATAAGGGGATTCCAGAATACTTATATGGAAGAGGTTCTTTATCATATACTAAAAGTTTGACAATTCCTTGTCTTACCTAGGTTGGCGTTAAATAAATGAATCTTAGATTTTTGAACATTAATCCTCTTTGAAGAGGCTCTTTCATAGAATAAAACACTTGAATTTATTTGGTTGCCTTCATGATGGAGAGGTTTCCCAACTGATGGTGAGTAACATAATGGGGTATCATCTATGAATTGCAGGTGGGAGATGGGAAGAGAATGTTAGGACACTGTTAGCCCTTGATATTGCCCCACATTTTTAGCATATCCAAGGCTACTGCCCAAATATTTGTCCATGATAGTAAAGTGATAGAGATAAGGGGTCTCCATGAAGAAGGCTCGTGTGAGCTTCAAAGAAGTTTGTTGGAGAGCCATCGATGAAAATTAAAAATTTAGACGAGGGGGAAATTGCTTTCACCTAATGCCTCCAATCCATTGAGAATCCAAACTTTTGGACAACTCTATTTAAAAAGTTTCAGTTAAGCCTATCCTAATATGTGGTCATATCTAGTTTGACTAACATGCCTTACTTTTTCCTGTAAACCAATGTGTGCATAAATTTATGCGTTATTGTGATGCCATCCAAAGTATGCTTCCCTTTAAAAATTCCTTGGGTTTCTAGATGATACTACGAGAATATTTTTCAGTGAATTTGCCACCACCTTTGATATCACCATATAGACTGTATTACAGAAGAAATTTTTCCTAAAGCCATCCCAGAAGATAGCATTTTCTATCTTGGATTCTATTGCCTGACCCAAGAATAAGGGGATGTCAGAATACTTACACGGAAGAGGTTCTAAGGGAAATTAAAATAGATAATAAGTGCAAATAACCTCCAATAAAATCAAGTGAAAACAACCACATATCTAACAAATAAGGCTATGTATCAAGGAACCCAATATTTCAGGAAAATCCATTAAGCTATAGGAAGGATCTGTAGAGCTGGAGAAAAAAACTGTGCAGCTAAAGGAAGAGAAAAAACACCTACAAAATGGGACTGTGGGGCTACAGGAATAGGATCATTTCCCCCCCAAGTGACATCCAATTGTTACACCATAAATTAATTTTATGCTCCACTTTTCTTATCATCCACTTCTAGTCCTCTTTATCATAGTTGTTTGGTTTCAGAAATAAGTTGAGATGCTTGATACCATTTTCGAGTGAGGTCTAAATCTGCAATAGAAAGATATAATGAATCTCCAAAAGTGTGTTTGGGTTGACTATCGATTGATGAAAGGAGGATTTATTAATATTCATCTCCATTCTAGTGGCATTGCAAAAGAGGTTTATTATTCTGTGGAATGCATGCCATTCAAATATGATTACTAAACCCAAAAGAAGTACATTGTCCACAAAGAGAATATGAGTAATGATTTTTTTTTTGGAAAATTTAATGCCCTTTATATTTCCATCCTATTTTTCTTTCAGTAGAAGGCAACTTAGACCTTCCATCACAATTGAAAACAACAACAGAGACAAGTGGAATCCCTTCATGAGACCCCAAGAGTCGATGAATTTTTTGGAAGGAGAACCATTGATAAGGATGGAGAAGTTGGCTAAGGATACATAACCCATGCTCCAGTTTGTAACCTCCAAGCTCAACTCGATTTGAAGGAGAAAAGTATGAGGAAAGTCCAGTTGAATTTATCAAATCTTTATGAAGACCCATTTTAAGTACAAGAGCTTTCATTTTTTTAGACTTAATAGAATGGATGGCTTCTTGGGAAATGGAAATGGCATCATTAATCTGCCTATCAGCAAGGAAACCGAATTGATTTAGTTGCAGCTTTTATTCTATCACCCTCTTGATCTTGTTTGAGATCATCTTGGAGATTATTTTATATAATAGGTTGCATAAGGAAACGGGCTTGAAGTCCAAAAATTTCTTTGGCTTTGAGAATTTTGGAATAAAGGCTATGTAGGTGTCATTGTCTACCAACACTTTTCCTGATCTTCTATATTCCTCTATCATCATGCATAAAATTAATCCTATGATATCAAAAAAGGTGAGGAATAGTTCCACTATCCATTTATCCGATCCTATACTTTTTTCTTTAGAGAAAAATTTTCAGAACTCCTTCAATTTCCTCTAGGGAGATCGGGATACCAATCATATTCAATTCCTCTTGAGTGAAGAAGCATGGATAATGTTTGATTAATTGCAGCTATTAGCTAATGTTTGAGGACCCTAGATCTTCGAAGAGAGATGAAAAGTAGGATGATGCTGCAATTTTTAAATCCTTAGTGGAAGAGACTATTTTTCCATATTCTACCTCAAGCTCCCATATGGTATTTATGTTCCTCCTATTATTTGCATAGCTATGGAAAAATTTAGTTCTGACATCTCCCATTTTTATCTAAGTAGCCCTGATTTTTAGTCTTTGTGTTTCTTCTTCCATATTTAGGATCTAAATTTTCCTAACCTCCATAAAGCTCAATTTCTAGGTTATTTCTACCAAAAAAGATGAGGAGAATATATGAGAAAGGTGTTCATATTTAGATTATATTTTTGTGAGCTATTTTTGTTGTTTTGTTTTCATTTTTCTCTCCGAGAACAAAACTACCTTCTTTAGCTCCATGAGATTTCTAACCAGGATAACCATTGTTGATGAGCAGTTTGAGACCAGATTTTTCTATCAAATTTCCTTTACCAACAATATGAAAGATCCTTCTTCCAACCATGAATGGTTTAATTTAAAAGGATATATATATATATTTTTATAGGATCAAAGTACATCTCTAGAAAAATGAGCATGTCATCTTAGAACTTATCTTGAGTTGTCTAGGATTTGAGCCTCCTTACTCTTTCTTCTCTTTCTTCCAACTGCTTTTCCATTACACTAGTAAATTTGGCCCAATTTCCGACGGCCACTTTGTCACTATTCCGACACATAGTCGTCACAAGAGTGACAGTTTGAGGCCGAAAAAAACATGGTTAGCCATTACGTCGCAATTCTGACACTTCAATAAAGTGTCGGAATAGCGACACGTTTTCCGACGTTTTGCAGAAGTGTCGCAATACCGACGCTTACAAAGTGTCGCAATAGCGACGCTTGTGAACTTTCATAATATCGAATCTTTACCGATGTGTCGCAAAATCGAAATTTCTGTGAACTGTCACAATACCGACGCCTTGCATAAGTGCTACAATATCGACGCTTTGCAAATGTGTCGCAAGACCAACCCTTTGTGGAAGTGTCGCAATACCGATGTTTTGTCGGAAAGTGTCAGAAGATTGACGAAAGTTTAATTTTTTTTTTTTTTTTAAAGGAACCATTGCAATACCGATGCCAAATTGTTCCAACTTCAAGGCGTCAGTCTTCCAATGCTTCAAGGCATCGGTCTTCCGATGACACCTTACAAATATTTTTTTTAAAATCACAGGTTCGATACTATGTCATCACGTGCGGGAGATTGGGCACAGGTTCCAAATCATAGTATTATAGTTCATTGTTAATAACATCCCTTATTCAAGGACATGCCTTCACAATATAAACTGTACAACGATAAGCATAGAAAGCAATGTATCTTACCTCTTCGATGCCTTTTCTCAGTCGTGAATATTTTTGGCATTGCACATACAAATTTCAGAGGCTTCTCGATCCTCTTTAAGCCTCTTGCGGCTATCTGAGGATGTGCCTTAACATGTGGCCACTTTAGTCCACTAAAACTCTACTAATACCTCACATATTTGCCCTTAATTCATGTGCCTTCCCTTGAGGGAACTTGACCCTCACACTAGCATCTCCATAACCTCACACCCTCATTGTGCAACAGAATTAAGGGTCTTGACCTTCCTTAATGCAGTAAAAGTTAAGCTCATCCTGTTCACAAATATATACCATAGCCTTATGCACAGAACCATACACAAACAAAGCTCGATCAATCCCCCTTAGCTCGACCTGTACTAGAACACAATAAAAAGTATACTCATCCTTCTTCTTTCACTCTGGCTCAAATCCTTAAGGATCTACAATATTCTTAGGCTCTTCTCTTCACATTATATGAGTTGCAATTCTATTTCAGACCTCCACTTAGGCCTCTCTTACTTATATCCTCGCCATTGTTAACATAGAGCCTCCTTTACTCCTTCAAAGATGCCCTCACACAACAAATGAAATAAAAAATTACTTTTTTTGGTCTTTAGCCCATCCCTTTAGGTCTAAATCCCACCACAAGTCCACATTGTGACATTAGGGAGAGTCCGTTTTTGGTTTTCTTTCTGCTTCATTTCAGATTTTTGCTAATTACCCTATTAATAAATGTTGAAGTAATTTATGTGGGGACCATGAATTGATATGGTTAAACCCTAAAGTAAAACATCCTGAAACATATCTAGCGGGAATCTGCTCTCATGAATTATTTTTTGAAATGTATGCATTGCATTCTTTACATTCTTTAGATGAAAATGCAGCCAAGAAAGAGTCAACAAGAAATTAGTTCACAAAAATCATCATATATTCAACAAAATTTCTTAGTATTATCATTATATGTATTATCATTATCATCTAGATTTCATTATATTTATCTCCATTGCTTCCATTCAACCTTTTATAAATAATCCTATTATATGCATGTAATGAATAAAAATCCAATTAGCACACAATTTTAGTAATCCTAGTTCCAAGAAAAATTAGGAAATCATTATATTCTTCACTTAGGTTTCTTTGAGGGGGGTTAAATAGTAAATTTTTTGTTCATGAGGTGGTCACTTCTAGGATACTAATAATTAATCAAATCCCCAACAAGTAATCCAATCAAAATTTTAAATTAGAGCCACCAAAATCCATAAAAATTTGAAACTCCTTAAAAGTTTTGAAACTTTTTTACAAATATTTAAAAAAAAATCACAGGTTATAATAGGCTTATCTCCCGCCACTATGTCGTCACGTACAGAGATTCCAGCGGGAGATTGGGCACAGGTTCCAGAGATTATTTTCAGGTAGCATCACATACAGATTCATTCTCATCTGCAAGGCTTGTAATTCAAACATTGAATTTAGTATCACATTTTTAAAAGGAAGACTAAAATATAAGTGCTTCACAGAAAAAGTTACATACCATCTAGTATCATTGGCAATACACGGGGAAAATAATTTTGAAAGGTGGGCCCCAAAGACCTCGGAAAATAATGAACACATGAGAGTTATCAGAACACAAAATATTGATGAACATCTGGATTACATGTTATATTTTAGCACAGTCCTCATTGTCTGATAAAAAAAATAAATTACCTTAAAAAGAGTGAGGTGACCATCTCAAACAGATGCCTTCTGATGAGAACAATTTTGAAGGATATCTGGAAGAACCAGCTCGAAGTGTTCCCTACCTAGTGTAGCTAGAACCTGGTACATATGATAACCATATGAAATCAAATCTCAACTATATCGGAACAACAATGGCTATAAAAAGGAGGAAAAAAATTCAAATTTCAATGATTTACACCTTTCTTACGTACTTTAGCACATTTCCAAGTTTAATGTATGCAATTTATACCTATATAATCTCCAAGTTGGGTATCTATCTAGATGTGTATATAAAAATCCCATGAGTTCCATTGGGGAAAATACTTCATTTGGAAACATATTTGCATGTGCTATAGTTAGAAATATGCAGGACTGTACAAGCACACCAAAAATTTAGCCATACAGAAAATAAGTTTTTATGCCATAACTGTTGTGTTGTTAAAGGATGCCAGTTATATGAAAAAAAACAAGAAAAAAATATCAATTGTTTCAGTTCCACCACCTGTAGTTAAATAATAAAAGTTTCCTACATCTCCACCAGCTGTTGCATAAGAACAACACTTAAAAAATTCTTACATGTAAAATAATACAAGATAATTGTATTAATGTCCAACAAATGACCACGAAAGTAGGTAAAAGGGACTAAGATAGCACATCTAGTTCAGGTACAAAGTAGAAGTGTAAAAGCATCTCCTCGAACAATACTGAAAGCATAAAAATATTAAGGTCTACAAGCAAACAAGAAACTAATTGCTAAATTTCTAGTTATGAGAGAGTGTAAGAGAAGAGAATGTGCACAGACAATAAAGATGATTGAGACTGGAAATCTAAGTGCTTAGTAAAATAGAGAGGATGGAGAGGATGTCAAGGCCTGTTGTAGGGACAAACAAGGAGGCTCATATATGGGCTCACCCTCAGCTTCATCAACCACTGTGAATGGACTGATCCATTGGTGGATGATATCCTATAGGGAGTGACCAATGCTCAAAGGCACCTGCCATATATCATTGGTGGTAACACAAAATGGAGGAAGTCCATTTCTTCTAACAGTCAAGGCCATGGTCATATGGAGTAAAAAACCTTATGGATATGTATCTATCAACAAACATTATAATATCCAACAGTTAGCAAAATTGGTTGAACATCCACCCAAGGCATGGTTCTGATGGAGAAGGCATTGATCATGGGTTCAAATCAAATTAAATGACTCAGAATAGCTTTCCTCTATCTAGATGTGTCAAGGAAGGAGAGGGGATTACACAGGGATTTACTTTCAAAACAAAAATTCATTGCTACTGTAACAGTACAGTACCACAATCAACACTTTGCAGCAATTAACCATGTGCTAATCTATAATTATAAACTTGAACACATATGCATGAAATAAAATGTGAAGTTGTGTCAGATTTCATGAGTGAACGTCATAGAGTTTGGAAGATTCAAATGGATGACCCTCGCATAAATCTAGCACACCTCAGGACAAAGCCCTAGCATTCTCGCTGTAAGAGGAGGGTCCTGAAGCGGAACGTAGAGTCTTGAAGGGTACACTATGGGACAAGCTATGTTGTAGAGGCCAGAGTGAAGTAATCATACCCGCGCTAAACTCAAAGACATGAGTCACCAAGAAGTGCAGCATGCCAATGGAGTTGTCCCTAAAGCAAAACTGAATGGTGATCCTGCACAAGATGCCAGCAAGATATAGGGGATCTGATTTTTAGCATATTAGAACACGATCTGATTTTTAACGTTTTAGATAGTTGTATTATATAGTGTAGCTGAGACATTAAAAGTATCAAATTTCTATGTGATTATAGACTACATGATTAATTATATTATCTAGTTGCTCAAACTCAATTAAGATTGAAACTTTGGGACTAAAATGAATTGTTCGTTACATTGTTGACTGGGAAACATATTCTGTATTGAAGTGTTATCTTATGAATTACTGTCTATGGCTCTAATAAAGTTTTTACCTTGTGAATTGTTAAGAGGAAAATGTTGAAAATACCTAATTGTGTGAGAAACCCTTGGGAAAAATTACCCTAGCACTCTATAATGGTATCAGAGCAAAAGTCCTTCCAGTCGAGATGGTATTTTAAAATTTGAAAAATGGAACCAACGAAAGGAAATTTTTGGGAAAACTATGCAAAATTTTGGGAGCAGCAAGCAAAGTCTTGGAGGACGCTAGAAAAGCAACACTTAGAAAAAATCAGAAAATTAGAAGAATTTAAATGTCGTAACATCTAAGAAGAACAAAATGGGATGACTTCTAAAATAGTGGCAATAAAAACAATTCAAGCGACATTGATCATAAGCTCAAGCTTGAAAAACAAGGTATAAGAAAGGTTGAAGCAAAGAAGAAAGCATGGAAATGACTGTATCCCCGTAAACGGGAGGAAAATCCTAATTAAGACACCATGGCTAGAGGTAGCAGTTCTGAAGGTGTAAGAAGTTAGCTAAATCTCAGAGAACAGGATGGACTTCCCAAGGAAGGGAATACTCTTTCTGATAGTAACATCCTTCCAATTTCAAATATGGTATCCTCTTCAAGCTTGTGTAAAAATAAAGAGGTACTCACCGAAATGGTGGGGAAAATGGAACCGTCATCGTTGTCGTCGGCAGTATGTCGCTCTTGAACATGGCACTTGTCTCAGATTCGTGTCGGGTTGGGGACATCTCATCTCGTTTATTCACTTCGCCCTCCGTGGGTTTGGATAATCCCTTTTGACCTCTCATCCGCTCATTGCCTCGTCACCATGACTCTGATCCGTTGATGTCAAATACCGCCAAGTCCACCGTCGTGTCGTTTATATGTTCAAGAGAAGTTGACCTTTGCAAATATCAACCTTCCTCTCGATTCTCATACGATCCCGATTCGGCTATCAAAAACATCATGTTCCTCTCTGTCGTGTCGATGGCGGGAAACATTATGGCACACCTTCACCCAAGGTCACTTCCCTGGCCGACTTCAACTCATTATCCGTAGTTTATCTAGAGACTCCTTCATGGTACCTTGGAGCTCGCATGCCTCAATGGCAGTGTTCATCGCATTCAACGTGAGGTTTTCATCATTGGCCTCCGATCGAGTGATCCTTCAAGGTAGTGTTCTGCACTGTACCATTGATTCATGCCGTAGATTGTACTCCGTGGTACCTCGAGGACCATTGTAATTATTGGTGGTTCTCTCGCGTCCGTTAAATGACTCTCATCATTGGCCGGTAATCGCATGATGTTCTTGCATGTTCGACTTCAAATTTCACATATTCGCATGCTTGAACTTGTACTTTGTCAGCCGAGATGGAGCGCAAGACCCCGGATTGTGTCCGTTGTAATCTAGCCGCGATTGTGAATTATTATCATTATGTATATGACTCATTGATTGATGGCCGCGACCATACCCGAGTCTATTTATTTGATCCCGTCGGATGGCCGCGTCCATACCCCGATCCGGACATAGTGTACTCGTTTGGATGGCTCCGCCCATACCGCATATACATCATGTACTTGAGATATCGCTTGTATTTCTTCTCGCAAGTTTTCCTCCGACGGCGGGCTTCGCTGAACATGTTCTCGTAAATCATTTCCCACCCCTCTCTCTCTCTCGAGCCTCATGCTTTAGGAAGCATCTCTGTTATACAATAATTTGGCACCATCCCCCGCAATCCCCGTCTCGCCCATTGCAGGTTCATTTCTCGTGACCAATAAGCGTTGTCATGCCTTGCAAATACCATCACGTATCCCTTTCCATGAGGACAACATTCCTTTCCGCGATTATTTTCCCCGAGAAGACCCCTAAAAACACCCGTTTTTGCCGTGGCGCTCGAGCCTGCCGAGTAGTTTGGTCGTCTTGATTGGAGTCGATTTGGCAGATTCCGTCTTCCGTCTTACGGCCTTTCGGATCACAAGAGAGGCTCTTTGGTCTGGTCATACCCAGCACCATTACAGATGAAGGCGCGTTCGTTAGCACTTTATCCTCAACCGCCCGGCAAGCTTTGCCGCCACCGCCGCGCCCCCGTTACGCAACTGTTGACTTTTACCGTAAGGACGAGTCAACCGGTTGGGGATTCCTTCCAAGGTTACCGATTACTTTGGGAGGCAAAACCGGCCCTATATGCAGACGTGATGGTTGTTCCAGGCCCTCGGATTTCAATCGCTCCCAGGGCGCGATTACACCTCCACGCTGCGGGAGCGCTCCTCCCCCCTTTTCGTGTGGTCTCGTTTTCCGCATGAAGGAAGGATTGTGACCATTGATCAAATTTTCTTTTTTGGTCCTAATGTGGTACTGTCCACCATCACTCCCTCTCGGTTTTTATTCACTCCGTTGTATCCGCTCCACCGTGTGTCAACTATGTGTCTACCTACCCCGTGCCCGTACTCAAGAAGGTCGCCCATCGTGTACTAGGGGCACGGGGTCCCGACTTCCGTGATGTTTTCTTCTTCCATTGGGAGTGGAATTTCGAAGCGATGACTTCGTTCATTATGATGAGGTTGCCTGGAGCATGGGCTGTTGTCAAGCTCCTTAAAAGAGAACAAGGTCACGAGTACGCTGCTGTGTCAAGCCCTTAAAAATGAAACACGAGTGTCTCGATATATAGTTCTTTTGTACTGTCAACCATGAAACAACAAAACACATTCTGCTCATCTTGAGTCTTGATCATCTCATAAATCCGCCTTAGTCTTCTTTCTTCGATTCAGACTGGAACCACCTAAGACCCTCCTTCATATGGACCTAAGCTTGGGGGGCATGTACCGAATTGAGTCACCATGATGGGGGCATGCTTACTTTTTCAAGCATAGTTTGTTTCCGTTTCAAGCTTGTGTAAAAATGAACCGGTTTCAAGCATAGTTTATCTTTATTTCAAGCTTGTGTAAAATGAAAACCAATCCTTGCGTAGCTTCTTGATTTCAAGCTTTGTAAAATGAAACACGCTCTCATTTTACCCTTTGTGATCGTCATTTTATCACCTCTTTTGCCAAATGAACCTTGGTTTTCTCACTCCATCGTCACTATCTCGCTTGGCCGATCATATGCCTTCACTTGGTTATTTCACCCATTCCTAAGGAACCGCCGCGATGAGTGGTCTCTAGCCACCTCTTTGACCTTTATTTGTTTTGAGCAAGCTCCACCACACGGGAACTACTGCTACCCTTTATACCACTCGTTCTCCGTGGAGGAGTCAACTTTCAGCTCTTTTCGACTCTCTAAACATGAAAAGATTGTCGAGGGTTCCCTGTCGTTTCGATCTCGTTAAAATGGACGCGAATCGACATCTACCCAAGATACGTTTACTCCCTTTTTCGGCCGGGATAGATTATTTACGAAAAAGGAATAATCAGCTCATTTGTGACTAGAGGTTTTCCCCGATATTGTTTTCTACCTTTTCGGATCCGGGGAACTATTGACGAAAAGGACCTTGAGTTTACTTTTCTGCCGTCTTTCAAACTCTCTAAACATGAAAAGACGCCGAGTTCTTCTTTTCGTCGTACCGTTAAACCCCGATGACATTGATCCGCCGTGATGACGATATTTGTTCCTCCCTTCCTAGGCTCGTTAGTTGTACTAGGATGGATTCGTCCGAAGGACGGATTTATATGACAAGCATATGGTATCCTCTCAAGCTTGTGTAAAAATAAAGAGGTAGAGTCATATTTTATCGTTTCGACTCTTAAAACATGAAACGGTGAAGTTTTATTTTTTTTCAATGTGGTAAAAATTAATCACCCACGATTAAACACCCGTTAGATATTGCTTGTTGACCGTTTGATCGTGTGTCTTGACTCTTATCAAAAGCGGTGGAGCATACAAGCGTGTTATGTAAAGTAGGCAATGAATTTTTTTTTTTTCTTATAGTTGGACTCGCGTTGTGACAGAGACAACGGTGAATAAAAACCAGGAGGGGTGATGGTGGACCGCTGTCACATTAGGACCAAAAACGAAAAGCCGATCAATGGTCACAATCCTCCTTCCGCGGAAAACACCACACGAAAGAGGGAAAGAGGCGAGCGCTCCGATGGCAGGTAATCGCGCCCCCGCATGCATCAAACTAAGGCCCGGAACAACCATCACATCCATATGGACGATTTTTCCTCCCAAAGTACTCTGGTAACCTCAAAGGATCCCCAACGATTGACTCGTCCTTCTCGTTAAAAATTCAACATATCTCTCGCGTAATGTGCGCAAGCGGTGGCGAACCGAAAGCTTGGGCGGTATTTGAGGATAGAAACTAACAGACGCTTCTCATCTATAATGGTGGCTGGCACGACTCGACCAAGAGCCTCTACCGTGATCTCGAAAGGCACGTGAAGACCAAGGCAGAATCCTCGCAAATCGACTCCAATCAAAAGGAAGCGACCAAACTACTCGCGGGCTACCATCGAAATGCGAAGGTCTTCCCCGATGTTACGGAAGAAGAAGCATCCTCCATAACCTCCATCTCGGGCGCGGGAGGGATATCTCTCGAGCCTCCATCATCGTGAGGCGAGGAGGAGCTTGGCACAGGACAGAGAATCTTTCTCCAAGTCCGAAGAATCAAGAGATCAAGGACATGGGGTGTGAGATCCACTCTCGACAGAAAAGACCTCGGTGCATCGCAGACGGCTGCCTCAACCGATCCGACGACCAATGGTCGGGTCGTGATGGATTCGTGAATTTGAATTTCTGGGGAGGATCGACCAAGGATGAATCTCGACTCAATCGTAAGATTAGTCAAGCAGGACTCAAAGAAAAAGCCGATTATAACCAGGTGGAAGGCGTGGGTGTGAACTGGTTGGGTTGTCCAAAAATCGCTCGCTTCATCCATATAAGGACAAAGCGAATGGCATGGTGCCCTTCACACAACTTACGTGATTTCCAGGATCTTACCCCGCTCTTAGAGGCCTTATCAAGATCGTTCGAAGATGTGGCCCCCAACCCGGCTCCCGAAGTCAAAGGCAACGGCGGACGACCGTTGGACCGATGCTTCGAGCACCTTTGGGGATGCCGTGGTAGTCTTGAAGAAGGTGGTCTCCCGTGCACAAAATGCAAGGAACTTGACTTGCCGTGGAGGGTTGGTGGCATCAAGAGGAGATATTTCAGAAATGTTGGCCGCACTTTTAACCTCTCGCTTATCGCACTTCTCTTTGTCTTCTTCTTCTTCTTAACCACCCGGTTACTCGAATCTGTGGCTTACCCACAAAGGCGAGATGAGGAGGACGCACAGAACAGGAAGAAGGGAGAGGTCCACCTGGAATCAACATGATGTTGTTCCTACGTGAGGAACTCCATTGAACAAAGAGCGGAGTTATTCTAACAACGAGGTTGAGAACAACCAAACAGCAACCCAACAGCTTAACCCGTGTGAAGGGACACCAGCTACTCATGTAAGGAGCACCAACATTCCCAAAAGGAGGAAAATGACCGGATTCCCTTCTGAGGGATTCCTTTGCTGTAAACTCCTCAAAAGTTGCCATCAAAAACTCAAAACCACACATGGGCCGAAAAAGAGTTTAAGACACGATCAAACGGTCAACAAGCAATATCTAATAGGCGTTTAATCGTGGGTGATTAATTTTTACCACATTGAAAAATAAGAAACTTCACCGTTTCATGTTTTAAGAGTCGAGAAATGATAAAAGATGACTCTATCTCTTTCATATTTGACACAAAGCGTGAAAGGACAAGCGCTTGACGGTCTTTTCAAATTTAGGGAGTCGTAAAAAGACCAAATGGATCAAGCCAGTGAATACTAGGCAATAAAGGGTGTACCAAATAGCCGTGAACTGCAATATACACCTTGGTTCTAATAATGAAGAAGAAATCAACCAAGGACTTTCCGTACGTGTAGGCAAATCTCCCTGAACGTCGTGTTCGGTGCATTTGCCTGCATAGGCGGAGATTCGGCTTCCTCGTGGATAAAGGATTGGAAAACCTAGAGGGGTCTCCCTTTATATACGCAACGGTACGGGGAGAGCACAAGTCCGCACTAGCGTTGTCTAAAGCCAAAAAGGCTAACTACGCTACTAGGTTTAAAGACGCCTAACACGCCTAGCCTAGACCTCTAAATGTGTTTCGTTAGATTTCAATGTTTAGGTAAATTGAACAGATTTTAAAGTTGATCTTCAATTAGGTTTCTACTTTTCGTGCCCTAACGAATGTATTGTCTCAAAAATCTCCTCTAAATGTGCCTACATGAGAAAAAGAAAACTTTTCAATTCAAGGAATGCTATCTAGTTAAGGGAAGAGCTTCAAACAATGATGCAACAAACAACAAAACTAAAAACGAAATCTTTCCAAACTAGATGACTTTCACTATCCGAAATTAATTTCAAACATTCAACGAAGCGAATAATGCAATGTAATCTATGCAAAATCCTTTTTCCTAAACCATGCAATTGTAATCTATGCAACAATTTCTCTTTTCTTTCGATGATAAGAATGCACTCAATGCATTTTCGACAAAATGAGAATCTACTTAATGTATGCCTTTAATGAAAGTGAATGCACTTCCAAAGCTATTTTTAGTTTTTAATCATTAAACAATGTGATCTAAGTTCAATGATAAATTCAACAATACTTTTCGATGCACCAGATCTAATGCATTTAAACAAAAAGAACACTATGAGACGAAACTAAAAGAACACAAATCTCTTAAAAGAAGGATGAATGCAAAAAGAGATGTAAACAAACACTAAGAATGCAATTGTTGTTCACACACTTTGTCACGAAATCCCTCAAAGGTTGACAAAACATACGAGGTCAAACACAAAGAGGACTTCGAAAGCACGAGATCAAAACAAGGCATTCATTCCCTTTTACATCAAGCAATCATAGCAAGAAGACATTCCAAATAATGAGCAATGTAATCTATGCTCATACAGAGGAAAGACCCGAAGGGAAAGACACACTGGTGAAGGATTAAGGGAAAAAATCTCAATTTTCATACACCCTGAAATTGGCCCGACTTGTACATTGACAACTAGCGCCAATCGGGCGCGACTTGTACATTGACAACTAGCGCCACCGACAATTGGCGCGGGTTGCTAACTAACAACAAGCGCCAATGCCCTCGAAATGAAAAAAATAAAGAATTTCTCCCAACCAAGACCAGACTCACCACTTCGCGTAATCTAAAACAAAACCTGCATAAATTATATCGACCAAAAGAAAATTCTCGAACAAGGGTAAACCCTACCACCCAAGAAATGGCGCGACTGGCCGTAATCCACGCTGCATGGGGATGGCGCGAGGGATGAACTCCGGCAACCTCGCGCCAATTGGCGCCGACCGTCGCCAGGAAACCGCGCCAATCAAGCCAACCATGAAAAGATGAAAATTTGGAAAACAGAGGTCGTATCTGGACCGGGGCTGGTCCTAAAAAGTCAAAACACAAGAAGAGCCCAACCTGTATTAACCAAGCAAGGAAAATTATAAAACAATCAAAGAGACAATCCAAACGAGACAATGAAAACTGCATTTCATCCTCAAATGAGTCGCCAAATTGTTGAGGAGGTAAAACTCTCTCCATGGACAGAGGCGATTCCTACTAGCCCAAATAGGTCTAGCAACAATCACAAAATGTTACGATGCAAGTTCCTGCTACGAATGAAAAGACCAAAGATGGAGTGCCTACCTGGAATCCAATGCTACAATCAAGAAGAGAGCGTCCCCGTTCCTACCGTAGATCACGATCCTCCACGATCTCCGCGATGGACACCTCGCACATGCAAGAAACAAACGTATACAAGCATAAAATCCAAAGATCCGCAACTAAATATCGCCGTAAAGGATACTACTCATATTAACATAGTCGAAACGTAGTGGAACCATAATCGTAATCATTCATTAAATAACAATCGAAAGAGATTACAACCAAAGTTCTCGACGTCGTGTCTCCTTCGCATGGGTCTCCGGGGCCGTTCACGTCTCTCGCAAAGCTCGCTGTGTGAAAGGAAAACCTCTCCCGAGTCTCTCGACGATAGTCTCCTTACTTCGAGTCGGCCTTAAGGGAAGAAAGAGGGTTTCACAAGACAAAGGCTCTCGGGAATTTGGAGATTCAAAGCTAGCACTTCAAGACTATCAAATTTCTTCCAGCCCTTCATCAATGGATGAAGGCTATATTTATAGAGGAGAGGGGAGGAGGTTGGGATCCCTACACAATAGTGGAAGGGAGGCCTTATCCCTTGGGAGATTCCCCATAAGGTGGAAATTAAGAGGCTAAAGGAGGAAGGCCGTGGTTATTCAAAGCGAAAAACCACCCCGATGACTCATCCACGAAGTTGTTGCACCGAAACTTCGCCTCTTTTTTTTAAAAAATTTACAAACAGAAAAGGGTGCAACACTAGGACAAAGCGCCAATTGGAGCAACAGGCTTAGTGTTACTTCCCCATTGGCGCGGGTACATATAAGTACGCAATACTTACTACGACGCAAAAAACAGTGTGTTTTTAGGGGTCTCGTCAGAAATAATCAACAAAAGGAATGTTGTCCTCATGGAAAGGATGAAATGATGGTATTTGCAAGGCATGTCACTCGCTATTGGTCAGCGTAAATGAACTCGCAATGGGTGAGAGATGGTGGATTGCGTGTGGATGGTGACAAATTACTATGTAACACACTCTATAATGCATCGTAGCAAAAGTCCCGCTAGTCGAGATGGTATTTTAAAATTTGAAAAATGGAACCAACGAAAGGAAATTTTTGGGAAAACTATGCAAAATTTTGGGAGCATCACAAAGCTCCTGAGGATGCCAGAAAAGCAACACTTAGAAAAAACCAGAAATTAGAAGAATTTAAATGTCGTAACATCTAAGAAGAACAAAATGGATGACTTCGAAATAGTGGCAAGAAAAACAAGTCAAGCGACATTGATCATAAGCTCAAGCTTGAAAACAAGGTATAAGAAAGGTCAAGCAAAGAAGAAAGCATGGAAATGGATCGTATTCCCCGTAAACGGGAGGAAAATCCTAATTAAGACACCATGGCTAGAGGTAGCAGCTTCCGAAGGTGTAAGAAGTTAGCTAAATCTCGCAGAATGTGATGGACTTCCCAAGGAAGGGAATACTTTTCCGATAGTAACATCCTTCCAATTTCCAAATATGCAGGGAGGTAAAAGGTAATTGTGTCGCAAGGACTCTCCATACACCCCTTGGCAAAGGATTCTCATCGCACATCTCAACCTCAATCGCAAGCAAAAATACCAAACGATCCACTATTAATAATATTATAGGATCCACTATGAAGTTTCCAAATGATGATGGTTTTTAATGTAACTAGACATCAAATTTTATGAAGCTGGATGCCTTTAGGAAATAAACTAATATATTCAGATCATAACACTTGCGTTAACAAAGTGTTAACTATGATGAACAATGGTTTACAAAGGATGAAGTGCTGAAGTGCTGCCAACCGAATAATACTGCTGGACAAGAAGTATACCTCATTTTTAAGCTAAATTTATATGACAGAATAGCCTTAATTCTCTTAAGGCTGAATAAGGAAGCAAATGGAATGGGATTGACATCCCACCGATGAGTGCAACAACTATGCACTATTTCGTAAAAATGAGGGACATCGATGTATTCCCCATTAACACATTTCAATCACGTACAATTTATCGTAATTAACCAAGTGCGCTCTAGCACTATTAGTAAGCCGCCCAACATTGTGTACAAGTCCTACCACCGATCATGTTGTTTTTGCTCATGTCTCGAAGTTACTAGTTCTCTAAATAGTTATTGAATCGACACTCCTGATACAAGGTACGTTACCCGTTATAAAGCCATCCGAGCAACAAATTGAACCTTTTAGGTGTGTGTCTAAAACCCGCAATTTCCATGACAAAGAATTAGATTACCGAACCAAAAGAATAAGATAATTAGGTAAAAACAAAGATTGTGATAGTTTAGAACCCTAAGTAATCTCAAAGTTTACTCAATATTTCTTCATTGATCCAAACCTTAGTTAGTTTTGGAACAATTTTGGAAGATATCGTGATAGCCGTTGAGGTGCATAGTAAGCCATTTTCCGTAGGCCGGACACTCCTCGTGTTTTACAGTCCTCCAAGATTTATCCTCCAAACCCCGGTGACAAATAGAATATCGTATTAATCAATTTCTCCAAATAAAGTAGTGAACTACCATATCTATCTACTTAGGAGTGTCTTAAAACAAAAAATGCTACTTCGCAATAATTATAGATATTTCATTCATGTTTGTCTACAACAAAACGAATTCATTGCACCAATGCTACATAGACGAACATGGTAAATTATCGCAGATGTTTCATGCTACAACTAGAAAAATGCAAGGCATTCAAGATAAGGGAGCATTATCACACATATCGATGCATAATGTTTCATTAACAATAAAATATAAATGTCGTATAATATAGCAAGAGAGAAATATAAATGATCAAGAGGAAATTTGTATGCATGTGTACAAGGGATTCCAAAGGACATGTTGAGGAAATGCATAGCAGAAGCGGAAGTTCATGCCGCATAAGAGGAATCATCATGAGCATATGGATTCCAAGATGGAAAGGAACGACGAAGTCAAAATTAAAAGGCATGTATCAGAAGAAGCGCATGAGAAGAACATTTGGAAGTGGAAGGCGATACTTCGCCGAAGATAAATAAATACAACATCAAGGAGGCAAGAATGGTAGCTTGCAGAAAAAAATACATAGGCTTGAAGAAGAAAGGAGATCTCGAGAGTGATAGAAGTTAATGGTTGAGCTAGCCATGGCTCGTGCTCGACAACCCAACGATCTCTCGTAAGATGCTAACAGATCGAAAAAAAGGGTTCAAAGTAATAACAAAATGACTTTAATTAGAGTGGATGTAATCGACCGAGAGTAGAGTCCTCCCATGTAATTTATTTTATCGATGCATCTCTATCCATAGGAAATATCTGAGTCATGCAAACTCTGTAGCACCCTTCCGCTAATGTCAATCTCAAGGTACCATCGTGACTCAAGGTTCTCCGAACCATGGAAAACAAGGTTTGCCCTTGTATATATTCATAAATATAAAATAGTTGTAAATGGAATAATTCATGTATGAAGTCCATCAGCCTTTTAGTCTTATAACCTACAGAATGACTCAATAGGGCCTATGAACCATAACCCATTTTGATTTTACTTTTCGTATGGTAAATAATTTGCATAGGCCCTTTATGGAATACAATTCTAGTTGATTAGCTTGAGATCATCTCTTCCTTGGTTACTCCTGCCCATTGTTACTTACAAAAATTCATAGATTGAGTTTTAAAACTCCGTCCATTGGATAAGGTGGTACAAGACATTCGTATTCAATGATACAATGTTTCGAGGACCAGAAATTAGCCTTATAAATAATTTAGTTTCTGCTGAGGTATATTTTTCCCAAGAACAAAAGAGATCGTAGTTTAATATGGTTGTAGAGGGCTTCGGTTAGTTTATATGATCAATTGCATCGTATGCATCAAGCATTCAAGGCCCAAGAGGCAGAGTAGGGAGGTTGCCATGTTTCTCCCAATGTCATTGAAATTTCAAGACTAGGTAAGGTACCGAATTGTTGCACAAAAGAAAAGCATTCTACCATTCCACTTACTCACCATATCATCATGGCTAGGAGGAGAATTCCAAGTCTAAACCTTATTCCTCAAGTGTTGTGTCCATGTTATGTTCCATTTTCATTTACAAATATAAAATGCGCTATCGTCCTCAGCAAGACCATTAGAGGTACTTAAAGCCAATAAGGCCACAACTCGTCTCCAACAAGAACACATAAAGAAGAAGGCTTGCTGTGTGGGAGGATGGGTGGATTTGAGCAGGATAGGTGCCCTAACTGGGGCATTGAGACCAAAAATATAAATCACATTTTAAGGAAATGGAAGAGAATTTTGTGTAGAACGTATGTAGGATTGGGTTTGAGTCTTGTGATAAGATTATGTGCTTGATGGTGTGAGGGTCACCTTTTGTCTAAAAGACCAAAAGGGAGGTTGATACAACAACAGTGAGTGATTGTTTGAGGGTCGTTAGGCATACAGTAGAGTGTTCCTGAAGGGCAGTCTCCTGAATTGAATGTGCGTAGCATAGGGGGTGTCTCCATAAGTAAGGGAAACGTTCATATTTGGCCGGTTGGTCCATAAGTGCGGTAGGGATAGTTGAGGAGCAACCTCACCCTAGGGTAGTGTTTTCTTCCTTTAAGTGGACAAAAAATAGAAGCAAAATTCTCATGGAGAAGTTGATACAATGATGAAGCAATGGGATAAGGGCTTAGAAGAGGTTTTCCTTAACTGCTCTCTAGAAGCGCATAATTCAAGGGCAAGAGGGCAACAATAGAGAGCTGGGCAGGCCGCCTCTTGGATGATGGCTTGAAGGGTGTCCTATGAGATGACTCTAGGGAAATGGGAAAATCCCCATCTATCGTTAAAAGGGATTTCCGTCCCGAAGAAAAAAAGTTTATATAATAGAAAATTCATGAAAAGAAAAGGCTCAAATCTCTCTTCTAGATTGGCGACATGGCATAAGGCCACATGGACCACTATGATTGGTTGACATAACACATTAGCATGACGTTAGCATCTAAAATATCTAGACATGTGGCACTCCATGATAAATACACATGGTGTGTGGATTTGAGTTTTTTAGGTGGTCAAGTGGGCCGAAAATAGGTGACATGTGGCACCACTCAGAGACTGACATGTGCCAATTGGTACAAGTGGTAGACAATTGGCATGCTCCAAGTCAACGAGGTGATGTAGGAATGACATGAGGGAGAAAACACGTAAAAGCCCAACCGAGAACTAAAGCTCATCACCAACCCGAGATTGACAACTTTACATGATGTAACCTATGAAATCGTAAATGGAGAAATCATAGTACACGAAAAGTAACCTATGTAACAATAAAGTCAGATTCATCCTAGAGTGGTAAATGGAGAAATCAGTAGTGAACAACAGGAACATGCAGAGAGTTTATTACAATCAAATATGAAAAAACATAGACAAAAAACCTAGATAATAATCATGAAATAAGTTTAATATTGAATTATGAACTCGTAAAGGAACTTACAAAATGTGATATTACGAACCTCGGTCAAGTGCATAAGAAAAACATCCCGGACATGACCTTTGGTTGACAAAGTTTTATTGCTCATGATGCAAGAGGATTTGTACTGCACTTCCAAGTCAATCAAAATCCATCATTATCTATACAATAAATACAAGCAAGAGAAAATTTTAAGAACCCCCCTAAATTTATATATATAATAAATAGGCGAATCCCCATGATACATAGGAAAAAATGGAAGGTGATTTTATTAATAATATAATATATATAATTTTTGGCGAATCTCTCATGAGATTATATTATCTTGTAAAAACATGGTGAATCACTACATACAAATGGCGAATCACTACTACAAAATGGTGAATCGATTCTTCCTCCTCATGCGTCATAGTATAGCTTTCGAGGCCTAATGGGTGTTGAATTATTTTTTTGGAGGCATTATATAACCCAATGCTGATAAATATTCTTCAATATGCCCTTGGAATCACTTCAAACAAGACTTATGCAATTCGGAAAAAAAATACACACCTTTTTATTTCTTTTGAGGAGCTCGATATTGAAATTGGATTATCTCTCGTAATTGAAATATTCAATATCTGAAATTCAGCCCCGTAGTAGCCCTCATAAAACTCCTTTCAAATGCCAGTCTTATCTACTTGGATTCCCAAGACAAAGTTGTGTCCAATCTCCCACAATGACCTACTCATGGACTCGGTTCCAAGAGAGCGAACTTCAGACGACTTGCCACGTGTCACCGTTTCTGCCCTTTTGTCTCTGAAATTGATAGCCAAGAAACTACAGTCCATGTACGTGTGACCAATTTTTACTTACTCAAATACACTTCCTCGCAGAGAGAGTTATTAAATTTTCCACGATCACCTCTTTGAGATGCACCAGAGCCCGAAAAAGCACTACCTTCCACGTATCATATCTCCAAAAGTATTGCGAACCAAGCTCTGAAATTTTTGATGAATTTCCTCCAGATTTTCAGCCCAATTCATACAAATTTCAGATTCCGAACCTTCGTAGAAAAAATTTCATAGCGAAATTTCCACGATGACCCGTTTAGGAGCTTCGAAAAAAGACCTAACTTCCATAGATGATATCTCCGAAAATATTGTGAACCAAGCCTGGAAATTCTTAGAAAATCGTCCTCAAGATTTCAGCTTCGCACCCTAAAATTTCAGCTTCGAAACTTCGTAGAAAAAAGTTATAGCGAAAATTCCACGATGACTCGTTTGGAGCAGCGAAAACCCTAGAATCCCAAGCTCGATACCAAATGTTGTGTGAACGTTACCACAACAGAAGAAAAGAGACATGAACGCCTTAGAAATAAGCCAATTTCGAGGGGAAAACCTCCAATACATTACATGAATGATCAATTCTTGGATGATACAATTTATAAAACCTCCTTTCTATGGCATAGGAGTCCATGGGGCCATAATGTAATCCTAAAGGGCCACAATGTAATCCTAGCCGACCTAACAATAATAATTTAAGGGCACAATAATAACAAAATGGGGTTTACAAGGGTACAATAATAACAATAAGGGGGTCTACACTAACATAGCAAGGGGCTATACTATTAATATAGGGACTTAACACTAGTGGAGCTCCGTTTGCTGGTTCCAATGAAGATATGGTAGTTGAACTAGAGTATAAGGAAGAGAACCACCGAGACCAAGCATGGCACATGGTGACCGTGAGGGAAGTAGTTCTCGTGCGTGGCTTGGAAAACACGTTCTTCTAGTTCTCGCTAAGCGTAGTGTTGTTACTCATGCTACTACTAGCACTAATATTGAGGCTGAGAGGAGTTTCAAAAATTAGATCCTCACAGATTTTGTTTCAACAATCCTCCAACCACAAAGGCCCATGCCTCTACCGATTTCTTCAATGGTAGAAATGTCGAACAAAACAAAACGCTAATAACTAATAAACGTAGTCAATACGACAATCCCAACACACCTCCAAACTGACAATTGTGCCTCACTATTTGCTACGCACATCCAAACCCATCTCCAACATGGCAGTACTGTCATGGGAATGGATCGAGGAATCTTCGAGGGGGCAAACATCATAAATCTGGGCGAAGCTCAACTCATCCCTCCACAATTCAATGCAACAATGGAGGTCGACTCTCCTCCATGCATATAATCACCAACAAGCACCAATGTTACACAACTATTACATTAACCAAAGTTTCCTCACAACAAGTACCTCTCACAAGTTCGTCAATTTGGCCAGATTTTGTTTCCGGGACTAAAAACTTTAAAATAAAAGTTTGACCAGGAAAAGTAGTATTCAATTTTTTATCTTGTAATTAAATAATTAAACATCCCAATATATATATCATCAAACGAACATTATGCACTCCACTCATAAACAAGCTCAAGATAAGAGAAAGTAACTTCTCATTCCATTCATAACACAATTTATGATAAGAGAAAGTGAAACTTTCCATAATGGTAAAACAAAAGGAGGAACTTTAATAATGATAAAACAATTCCAAAGTGGGTATCCCACTTTATTCACACACCAAATGTACCCCCATCAACAACTTATATCTGCACTTGTCCTTGCCGAAATCGTAAAATTGATTTTACGTTAGAAATTAATGAAAAACTCGCATATGTATAGATCCTTAGTCACCGCTAAAAATTTTAATGTTGGTCGTTATGGAAATCAACTTATTGCCAACTATCCAAACCTTGGAAGTGAAATTAATACAAGATGTACAAAAATGGATATAGTTTGAACATGTAAACTCCCAAGTTTTCTCGTGCCCCTCATTCACAGGCCGTTGTTAAGTCGTAACATGGGAACCCCCCCCTTCACGCTCGATGCTTAGGGTTGCACAAAGTCGATATCCAACCATCAATCCAAGCCACTTTCTTATTATTCAGACAATAAGCGGTAGACCTCGTTGGTTTTTCAAATATGTTACCAAATTATGAAAAAAATAAAATAAATAATGAATTCATGATTATTCGAGAGTATCTATGTATGATGACTTCTATTGTGACATAATAGCTAAAGAAAAATATAATTAGGTAAGCATGGCTAGGGTTTGCAAAATGAATGATGCGTGTTTAAACACAAATTTGTGTGTGCACATTGTCATGCAGTTGCCACCACATTGTCATGCATACAATGGAAAGTTGTGTACCCACGCCATGTTTACAAGTAGCAAATGTGGAACCTCTAAACGATCGTAGGAACTCTCACCAGCTCTAGCGTGCTTTCTGCTGTATTCCTACCCGATTGAGTTCCAAAGAATTTCTCGCCAGTTGGGCAGGGGAGCCCATTCCGCAGCTAGTAGCCCGGTTTATGAAGTCAGCCACTTCAATACTTCAACCGGATTGAATTTGGCATGTGATATGTAGGGTTTATGCATGGGCCCCCCGCCCTCCAGCCGTATATGTTGCGTAGGCTAGATGAAGCGTACAAGCACCGACCAAGTGGATTTGAACTTTTCTTTCATGAAATGATGAACGAGATGCCGAACACTTGTCTTTAATGCTTTTCAAATTTTCTTATTAACCCGGATTTCTCGCCGTATTTTTCTCAAGTCTTCTGCTTTCTAACTTCTTGCCGCATCATTTGAATCTGATGTTTTTGTACACCATGTGAACTTGTTCAAGCTCTATGAATTTTGTTTGCATTTGCTGGCACTTATGGCCGTATTGTTGCAAAACTTGTTCACCGTGGCTTGCATCTCACATCCTTTGTCCCATCCAAAATGCTAAATGACTCTTTCATGACTAAATATAAATTAAGATAATGATATAATGAAATCGCAGACATTCTTAAATAAAAATAATTTAAATATTAAAAAAATGCTATGTGCGGGATACTGCTTGAGGGGCGACGCTTCGCTATGGCTATCCGCATACAAAAACAATAACGAAAATTAACTTACAAGATCGGCTATTTATTCCATGTTTTTATCGCATTAAGGAGGATACAGATATGTGGCTTTTCCTCACTCTCGCCCATTCGCCACGACCGTATTCATGCGTACTAGGAACACCAAGTGCTTGGAATTCTTAACTTCATTTTAATGAAATCGTAAACTACGTATCAAGATAACAATTTCCTCCTCTTCTTACTTTCACTCGACGGGGAGGCCTCCTATCTTATCTATTCCCCGTGTTCTCCTCTTGACCCCCTTTTGATGGTCCTTCCTTATTCTTCTATAGTGGCTTCTTTCTTGGTAGGCGGTGTGAGCGGAAATCGTACCTTGCCTGGATGACACAAGTAGGGATGAGAATCACGGGTAGTTCAAGATTTATGCTCTAAGATCATCGTTTAATGTCATTCTTTTGCGTTTCTCAGAGAAACTATCTATCTCTTCAAAAGGCTTTAGAATGTTGGCTTAGGTGCTATAACTCCTACCTCGTGTTATTCTCGTTGCCTTGGTTCCTTCGCAAGATGAGACCGCATCTTTTCAAAGATTGGAACTTTGGACATGTGCCTCTATGCCAAAGGAGAGTGACATGCATCTCTTTTTAATTTAATATTACTTTATTTAAATTTAATGTTACTTCATTTATTATTAATTTCTTTTGCATCGGAGCCGAATGAAGGAAAAGGCCACGCTACCGGGAAGTTTCTTGGGCTTCAAATTTTGTTTCGAATTTTGTAAATGATACTTCACATACCGAAAAATCCTCTCGATGTCACTAACCGAGTCAACAATAAAATGGCTCACTTTTATTTGGGCTCATCATTTCAACCCTGGTAAGTTACCTCGCTTTAATGCCACAAATGGCTTTCCGCATTTATCTTTCATCAACATATTTGAGCTCTAGTGTCTTCGATAGCTTCACAAACATCATGATTTAAAGTTTAAACATGCCTTCTGCGCCATTTGTTTTTCATATCAACATATTTGAGTTCTTTGTCTTTCGATAGCTTTTGTCACAAACAGCATGATTAAAGTTTAAACATGCCTTCTACTAATTCCTGACAATAATGTGAAGGTAATGATGGTTACACTTATTGGGCTCATCATTTCTCAAAAGTAGAGTTACCTGTGTTAAAATTCCATGATTGAGTCATGTGTTATCTTGAATGTCCAGCTGCGGTAAGACTTCAACGAAAGGGACCAAGTGTCAAGTTCCATTTGAAATCCTAGGTTCATTGATCACCTTGTAATTTTGATCCTAGATTTCTATGGCTATAGGCTTATTGCACTAAAGTTTTCCCCTTGAATGTTGATAGATTTTGGTCATTAGAATTAAGCATCAATATTAAATAAAGTTGATATGAGCAAATACTTGTTCATGGAATTCAAAATAAGAACAATAATTTTTATTTTTATGGTTGATTATATCTCCAAGTTGGCTTCCATATGGCAGGGAATGGAGCTTGCAAGCTGTTGCTCAATACCAACAAGGCTGAGGGGATTAGAATCGACACTAGAAGAAACTAAAATAACAAGCAAGGACAGAGTAATACAAAAGAAATTTCATAGTTCATCCTTTCAAAAAGATACTTGAGGCCCTTGGTTGATTACATCTCACTTTATATTAATTTACTTTCTGCATTGAACTTTACCTTCTTTGTACCCTTTTCTCATATTTTGATGGGTATTATTAGCTGGAGATCGCATGATTCAGTCAGTATTTCCTCCATGTTTTGCTTTAAAAAACTGTCCCATTTACATGGAGATTGAAACAGATTTTTCCATAGAATATCGATGTTACAGTACTTATGTTATTTGGACCACATAATCATTTCTGCAATAATAACCTAGGTAGGGAGATCTGTGTAATTTTGTATGAGGGAGATATATACTAAGTTGGCATGTCCGTTTTTAACATACTTTCGTACAATTGGGTACTGAATGGTTATGTTTTTGTATTCAAAGTCTAAGACACTTCGTCCTTCCTCAGGTGCCAGTTCAATGCATACACACTAAGAAACCTCCAAAAGTCATGAGTTGACTAGCTTGGTAGGAAAGATGATCAATGTTGTTGATTTGAATAAATCAGCCATCCTTGACTACTGATTACCATGGGCCCAAAACCCACCCTCCCAAGCATAACTGATCTGAGAGCTGCATCACTGGTTTTAAAGATGCGGGATGTAGCTCAAGAATGAAATCAATTGACAGAAAGGATGGTGTTGTTATATTGGTTTGGGTTCAACTATTACTTCAAAATCTCTGAGATTGTTGAAAAAATAAGTTTATAGTGTACAGGGACTAGGATTAGTCTGCAACCCTGCATGTAACATGAGTTGAAGGATGTAGCTCAAGAATGAAATCAATTGACAGAAAGGATGGTGTTGTTATATTGGTTTGGGTTCAACTATTACTTCAAAATCTCTGAGATTGTTGAAAAAATAAGTTTATAGTGTACAGGGACTAGGATTAGTCTGCAACCCTGCATGTAACATGAGTTGAAGGACTTCAATCACTTTGGTCATATAAGAAATTGCATTATGTAATGTGTTGCTGCGTAATAAAGAATTTGGCACTGCTCTACACATTAAAACTGAACCTCTTTTCGCCAGTCTACTTATATGAAGTCATTGCATACTTATCTGGCTCATAGAATTCCGTAATGGGCATTCAATTCAAGTGAAATGCATGTCCTTGCCCAAAACAAATAATTTATTTAATCTTCAAACCTGTGTGGATTCTACTGCTTATGCTCAATCCAAGATTATGCTCAATCTGATTACTTTTCTGCAATGGATAAAGACAGCTGGAATGGATGGGTTGTTATACATTTTTTTTTTTAAATAATCACCATGTTTAGATCAGTACTGCTTTCTTCAATATTCTCGTAAATACTACTTTTCCCACATCTCTATAATTTCCAGCTGAGGGCCAGAATCTACAATTGTTTTTTATATCTTAAATGTAAAGTGGGACTTTGTTTGTTTGCCTCTAGATCTGTCATGAAGGTCCAACACCCATAGTGAAATCAAGTACTTTGGCATGTACTAGTGTTTATGCAGGTATTTCAATTAGCGGGTCTCTGTTTTTGTGTTTGAAATAATTGCTTTCAATCAAAATTCTGCAGTATTTCTTATATACTAAATCTACAAGTTCATGTGCAAATCAGGTCTCCAGATGGCTGTAAGATGCATCAAACTATTGTGGATATGGATATGGAGAAGTGGGGTCTCTGTTTTTATTCTAAATCTACATTGTTGATATATAATAGTGTCCCAAACTCTATAACTGCTAATATGTAATAGTGTATTTCAAGGGCCATGGTATGTATCATAGAGCATTTCAAATACTGCGCTAGCTATCAGAACTTGCCATCTCAAGCACTGTAATATGTTTAATATCAGTGTCTTTCAAGAGCCCTTGATATGCATCACATGAGGAATGTCGGATTACATTTTTCCACACCATAAATAGACTTCTAGAGAAAGTATTAGGATCTAACTTATGGCAATAAACCCATTCACATTTGTTCCTATAGGGAATAGAACATTGTTTTGTAGCATGGAAATCAGTCCCTCTTACCACTATACCAAGCCTGATGGAAAAAAAATGGTAGGCTTTGATGAGAACATGTGGGTGGGATTTGGTCCTTAATATGGCTATGTAGACTTGGCAAGGGTGGCACCATACATTCACATTAGATTGACCCATACCTCTAGGTGTGCCCATGGCTACGGTCTACCTCAAGTTGACAGAAGAGCCCATGGGAATGGAACCTCACTCCCCACCATTAATCCCAAGCCTGTGGGCGCTTACATGTGACTAACTTTGTAGCTATTTCAAAGCTCTCACTAACACATTGATTGAAATCTGACATGATGAAAATTTCCTAGAAAGATCTAATATGTGCTTTCAGCATTAACGACAGTGAACTTCCATAGGAGCCACGAGAAAAAAAAAAAACTCTTATTTCCTACCATCAGAAGACCCAAACGCAACCCTTCCTCTTTTTAGTCTAAATTCCAGTGAACAAAAGGTTTTCCATAGTTATCACTGATTCCAAAGCGTCAACCACTAACTGATTAAAGCCATCCATTTTTATTATGAAACTTCAACCATTAACTAATACCGAGTTTCTGTTCTATGAAGATTTAAAAAACAGCCAGCCATACAGAAAAATAAAAAATGACAATCCAAACTCATGACCACTTAACCAGGCCAAAGGCACTCTTATATATCCTAAAACCAAAACAGCTTCATAGGTTGTGATTTCTCAAGTTTCCATTATCTTCTGGCTTTTTCCTTGACACAGTGAACCGTTCTGGGGCAACCATTATTAGGACGAGTTGTTTGATTTTTTATTCCATTGGAAAATTTTACTTTGTATTGATCACATGACTTGTTGAATTTGACAAGTCTTCCCCATTATTTTTTTTTTTTATAGATTTGCATCCTCTAATTGCCTTTGTTTTCTATTGAGACCTTTTGATTCTACCTTAATGACATGTTAATACTCTCTGATGTTTAGTTGCTTAGAATTCCAACTCTATGTTTCAATTATTTAAGATCGTCAGATGCTTTCTTTAATATCTCATGCCCTGGTGGAATTTGCCTCAAATTTATGTCGAAAGTTCTCATTCTGCAAGATAAGAATGAAGCATAACAATTTTGTATCTCTGTAATAGTTGATGAAAAATAAACAATTGATTGGAACCATCTATTTTTTCAATACTTGTTTTTGTGTTTCTGTTTGAGTCTACTTGGTTGCAACGTATTTTGCTATTATTCTTCTACTCCCCATTAGTTGGGACAATAAAGGTTTGAACTTATTTTAAAGGTTTTATTCTATTAAAATGTGCTTTTGAAATCTTTGAAGAGGGCTTATTTGCTAAAAGTCAAAATTTCTTTTCTATTTTCATATTTTATCAGTTTTTCTATATTGGTAAAAGTTACTCCTTATATTCATAAATATATATTTACATCAGAGAATAAAAGGAAAAGTGGAAGTGTTTTACAATGACATTTACATCCTCTTCTTTAAGCCAACTAGAACATCAATAAAATCAGAAAATCCATGGACATCTAATAACTTGGCATCCTTGATCAATATAAGACCTTTAGCCAGCAGTTGCGTACATACCTCTTCTCTCCACATATTATGGGAGGCAACGAAGGAACTGATCTCATTCTCAAAAACATACTTGCAATGAAGCTACAGAGAACAACCAAAGTTGAAATTCTTACATAATGCTAAATACCACCAAGGGAATCTCAAACCACACATCTGGAATTCCCCAATAAAACTGCCTGCCAATGCAATATCCCCTGAAGAAAAATGCAATATCCCCTGAAGAAAAGAAGCATGCTATGACTGAACATGGTTCCAATAGGACCTGGAAAAAGGGAAATTCCATAAAAAATGGTTTCCCATTTCCACCTGAAGACAAGAAGGGAAAAACCCATTTGAAAGGCTACTGTTTGCAACCAAGACATGGTGGGAAGGCTCGAATAAATCACCAACCAAGCAAACACTTTGAGCTTCTAGGACATCCACACCGACCATACACTATGTGATCTCCTTACCCATCAGCTCTCAGCATCAGAAGACACCCATCTTGCATTCAGCATTGAACCCAGTTCATGGTGTTTATGTAAAATAGAGTACAATTTTAAAAAACCATACTAAAACAAAGGGCCCATGTTATCCCTCATTTTGCATGATGCATATACCTTTGCTAGTCTTCCTTTTGCTACTGGTAATGCTAGGAATAATGATCCTTCAACTGCTTATTTAAATAATTTCATTTTCACTTATGCTTAGTGGAATTGATGATGGAATTGAGGCTGGTCATTATGCTCCTTATACTGGTTCAATTGGTTATGGTGCTACTAGAAATGCTTTGGGAGCTGATCCTTGAACTGAAGTTGCTTTTGCTGAGCCTGGCTCTGCTGCTTCTAATGAAGCTGGGGATTATCCTGGTTCAACTTATACTGGTGGAATGAGGAAGCCTCTTCAACTGTTGTTTATGAAAATGCCCCTTCAATTGATTCTGCATTCAAGCCCCTTGTGGTTAATTGAATTGGGCTTTGTCTATTTCTGGCAAGCCCCTTGTGGTTAATTGAATTGGGCTTTGTCTATTTCTGGAAAAGTGAATGGAAGATCCAGCGTTCACTGCTCTATATTGGTGAGGTTGACCACACTGATTCGTTAGAGGTGAGTAAATTAGCCGATCGATTTGGGCAGCAAAATTGTTTGTCCATTGTGACCAGCAATATAAAATTTGCAGCTTATAGCTGGGTAGAAAAATCATTGGTTCATTATGAGCATCAATATCAAATTTTTGCAGTGTCTGTACGTTTACGTTTATAATTTCAAGGGTTGAAATTCATCACGAGTATGCATTTCTAGATGATCAAATCAATAGGACCATTTTCTATATATGTTACTAATATACTATACAGATAAGAATCTTATTGGAAACGCTCAAGCGTCGCTCCCTGCTCAGGGTAGGGACTAGCTGCCATGCAGCAACTCTTGTTTCTATATTATTTAGTATAATCAGAGTATGAATGAAGAAAAATTCAATAAATTAATATTATATCACCAATATGACTGCTTAGCGGATGTGCATGAGATATTTATTAAAAGGACCAACCGCCTCTTTACTCTTGGTCCTCTTTAAGACATCAGGAGCTCCGAAGACTTGCCAAAACCTAAGAGTCTCATCTCCTGCAGCCAATGCAACAGTGTACCCATCTGGACTCTGAAAATACAAAACAAAAGAAATACTGTCAGCACAAAAAACAAAGGCTGTCAACACAAAAATGATTTAGCCATAGATTAATACAATGAATACCTCTGCCAGATGTAGTACTCTAGAAGTGTGACCAGTAAGCTCTGTAATCTTAACCATCGATGGATATTTCCATAAGGTCAACTGGTTCTGGCTGAATCCATGTGAACTCAGTAGCTCATGTTCATGCTTATTCCATAATAATGTGCAAACATGAGAATGGGTATCAATGGTATTTAGGCAAGCTCCTGTATGAGTGTTCCAAAACTTAATACAGCAGTTTGCACTGCCACCCCCGGAAGCCAGAAGATTGCTCTGGAAAGGACACCATGCCAAAGCCTTTACTACAGTGTGATGTTCATCTAGCCTGTGAAGATACTAAGTTGAAGCATTAGAGGATGACATGCTTTTGTCCCATACATGAAGTAAATTGTCATTTCCGCCACTTGCAAGCTGCTGGCCAGACATAGACCATTTCAAACCACACACTTCCTGCTCATGTCCTCTATATGTTTGAATAATGGAATCACGGATGCGGACATCATGATTTAATATTAAACCATCAAGGCTACCAGTCGTAAGAATATGTCCATTCTAAGCAAGTGCACCCACATGGGCATGGTGACCTTTCAAGGCTCTTAACTGTGTTCATTGAAAAACATTACCAAGTGAATACGATTGCATCCAGAGAGATATAAAGAAAAGAAACTGAAACACAAAAACAATAATTTCCTCTACCTGTTTATTAGATGCAGAGTCCCATAGCTTTACAACGGAATTATTCAGGCCAACACCGATATGTCTTCCATCAGGTGCCCATTTAACACTTTTTATTGGACCAACATCATCGGCGACAGTCAAGAGCTCAGAAGTTGTGCTCCTGCAGGCATCCCATAAGTATACTGTATTACTGAGAGCTATTGATAAAATATTGCTGACACACCAGTCCAGCAGATTCAAGTAATAATCATCCACAAGCTCAGGAGCATCCAAATTTCTCTCTGTAGACTGCAAACAATGACAAGAGAGTTAAAAATATCATACAAATGTTAAAAATCAAGGACTAGGTGAATGCCACTGGAATATTGGCCCGTTCCTTGAGAACAATGAATATTAAAACTTTTGGAAGGGGAACAACTCTTCCCGTTGATCAAGACCTTCCCTAGTTGGCATAAAGGTAAACCCAAATTCAAACAGAAGAGTTTGCTCAAAATCCAAAGTCCATGTCCATCCAATAGAAGCATTAATAGCATTAATATTCAAAGACAGACGATTTATCCAATCTCTGAAAACAAACCTAAACAAAACCCCATGGTCTACGCACACAATCTACAAACCAAAACCAAACCAATTACAATGGTTTGCAGACAACCTAAGATATAGTATTAGTTAGGGATCTACAAAACCCTTACCTATGGAATATAACACCACGATTTACTTTTCGGTACAGTGTCAGCAGCAACATTTTTGGAATAGAGAGATTGTATATCCTCAAGAGGAGCGGGAGCTTTGCTGGTAAAGCTTAGAATCCTGAATTTGTTTAGAGGAAATAGCTCCATCTTGCAATAAGCTTGCTGCGAGCGCCCTCTTATAAGATTCCTTGGAGGGTGTTAAATGAACACCACTTTCATTTTCCTTCTCCGTAAGCAAATATCGAGCCACGTCAAAATCCATGGATCCCTTGTGTGAAACAAACCTATCGCTCTGATATAACAAAACAATAAAAATTCAAGGTCCATATTTATCCTAATACACAAATGTATCTATAACCCTAAACTCAGTACATAATACAAATACATTCATAAAGTGTAAGCCAAATGCAGAGTACATCCATGAAAGTCATACAAAGTAGGAGCAGAATACACATACTTTGCCTTATATCTATCCTAAACACAATTATATCCATTAGCCCTAAACGGAATACAGAGTACATCCACAAGGTTCATACAAAATTAGAGAAGAATACATAAACACAAATATCCATTAGCTCTAAACCTTTACAGATTACATCCATGAAGGTCATACAAAATTGGAGAAGGATACATAAACTTCGCCTTATATATCCATCATAAAACAAAAATGTATCCATAAAACCTAAATATAATAAAGGGAGCGTCCATGAGGGTCATATAGAACTAGAGAAGAACACATACATTGTGTCTTGTAAGTGCTGAATGGTCTTGCAGAGGAAGCCTTTGCTCTGTTCTTTTGCTAGGTTTCTTAGCGCTCATAGACAGTAGGGATTCGATGCCGGTACAAAAAACAAAACAAATTCCAAGGGCCAACACCACTGCCCAAACTCCTCCTCGCGGCGCAGGTTTAGCTCCATGGCATTGTGGAAATGGGCTATCTTGGACCTTGGAACCCTAAATCTAGTGAACCAGTTGCCCTCGTCAATGCGTGCAGTTGCAGCCTGTCATCGGTCAATGCATCTAGATCTTGTAAGTTTCCATCTCCTTCCATTGATTTGACCTATCGATCTGTTTTGCACATCCAACATCCACGCCCCTTCCAAGCCCCAACCACCTCTTCGACCTAGTAAATTCCCACAAAACAATGAAAAAATGGGGTGAATCACTCCAACCCCTCCCTCCAACCCAGTAAATCCAGGCGAATACCATTGAAATCTGCTACAAACAAAGAAAATCGGGAGCGAATATTATTTTTTCAGTTTTATAGAAATTTATTTTGGTGGGATAATATTTAATAATTAATTATTTTTAAAATAATTATTGGGCTAACTTTATAAAACTATAGAAAATGGGTTTTATATAAAAAATTCGCCCTATTAAAATTTAAAATCCCTTAAAATTCACCTTTGGGCTAAAATTTGCCCCTAAAATTTTCCCTGAATATAAGTAATTGATGTAGTATTTTTTACCCTAATATGTATTCTTATGATAATTTTAGAACATATGTTGAAAATTTCAAAACATACCTGAATAAGATCCTCTTCGTTTCAAGAACAATTTATTGGAGTCGCATGAACTTGGAACAAGCCTCCCACGATCTGAAAGAGTAGCAACTAAGTCAACAGTGAATTTTTTGTTGTTACGTTGGATCGAAGGAGGTTTTCTCCAAGATTAAATTGCTCCAGTAAATTATTCTCTACTAAATAGGGACAACCACGTGAAGGTGGAAGCTCTTATGGCCCCTCCCACCCCCTCACATCACTCTCAATTCACCAATATCCAATCTATATTTCATTTTTTACTTTCACGAGCATAAAAAAAAAAATATTCAATAACTAATAAAAAAACAATGCAACAAAAAGTATGCAAGGAAACATTGAAATTAGTGCTTGACATAAAAATAGTATGACAAATGAGTTTTTTATATAACACAAAAAACATTCCAAGTATGGTAATGTTTGTCTTATAATAATA
This sequence comes from Pinus albicaulis, assembly GCA_034641835.2. Lineage (NCBI taxonomy): Eukaryota > Viridiplantae > Streptophyta > Pinopsida > Pinales > Pinaceae > Pinus > Pinus albicaulis. The sequence continues at coordinate 162,707 of JAXQQM020068433.1, forward strand.
CAATATTTTACATTATCAATTTTTCTTTTTCTTCTTCCTATTTCTAAAGCTCCTAATTACATCATCAGTATCATCGTGCTCTACTCCTATTTTGTGCCTTTCCCACACTGCTGACCTAGTTACGTAGTCACTATGTCTGGTCTCATCTAGTGACGGGGCATCGCCTACAAAAACAAATAATATTAAATTTTCATTTTCATTTTTTAAATATCATTGAACTAGTTCGGTAATATTAATAAAAAAAAAATTGCAATGAGATTATTTACCTGGTGCACCAGTTGTCGCTGTTGGGACCGTTTCTCTGTCTTCCTCTCTGGTGGTAAGATCCTCAAGGGAAACATTCTCTGTCATTTAAACAAAAAATGTTATAAGGAAAACCATCAAGGTATAATTAGAAAAAATTATAAGTGGAAATTAATTACCGTCATGGCCCTCACTGATAGTAGCATTGTCGGTCTGGTCCCCACTACAATGACCAGGTTGCACATGAGGAACATCTACATTTGGCTCTACAACTGGGTTATTTGGCTCGTTGGTAGTGCTATTCCCCTGATTTAAACAAAGTTGTTAGACATTAAATTTATGGACGAAAAAGAACATATTGAAAGGTTAACATTTTACCTTATTAGGCATTCTAGATCTTGGGACCTACCCCAAGCTTCTGCGATGTTCAACTATGGCTTGATAGCTAGAATAGAAAGCAATATTTTTATCTTCCTCTATAGTTTATGTTCCAAAGACATCACCCTACATTACATATGATTGTGTATTTCTAATGTTATTTGACAGGATTACAAAAACATTGGAAGGTGATACAATTAATTATAATATGTTTAGCTACTTACAATTCTTGCAGCGAATTTCAAGTAGCCGCCCTGGCCTAGCTTGTGATGGCCCTTTTTTTCAATCCTATCTTTGGTTGCCTTCGAGGTGTTAGGTAGCCTATCATCAAAATATTGAAGTCAGATATGACATAGCACACTTTTATTTTAGAAATAGAAAAAATTAAAGCTATTGAATTAAAGTTGTAATTTACCTTGCGGGTCCAGTTAGCATTTTTCCTTCTTTCTTTGCCCTTTTCTCTTTTCTGTCATGGATGAGTGCTCTCCACTCACTCTATGGAACTATGAGAGGACGCTTTGGTTAAATTGCAAGTGCGTCCTATAGGTGTCCCTGGTATATTTCAAATATTTTCCAACTACCCGAGCCACCGCTGTTCTGTCAAATGTGCCCACCCCAAAAAGGCCTTCTGGATAATCTAGAAGTTATTTTTTCAGGTTGGAATTTTTGGAATTCCACCTTGTGCGTATGGTTGGGCCAAAAATATACAACACCTTGCTCTCCAAAAACTGGTAGAACTCATTGTTTCCTACACAAAAAAAGGATATTATCATTAATTTAAAAATAAAAATCATGATAAAATATAGTTTACATAGAGTACATGAAATAGTTAAAATATTAAAACTTACCTGGGAGTTGTATGTGCTTTATAGGGACACCTTCATCGTTCACCAAAAATGTGCCATGAATGGTGCCCGTGGAGCTAACACATGTAGCTCCAGGAAACGCAACAATATAGTTGGCCATATCAGCCTCATCACTGCCAACACGTTCAACGGTTGGCTGGGTGTCTACTTGGGTAGGGTGTGTTTCTTTGCTGGCACCTAAAGTCGTAGAAGGTGTATGAAAGGGTTTCTCGACAATTTCTTGCCCTTGTGTCCCAGTACCACCAATGCTGGGTTCAGCAAGTGTCAGATAACACTACATACAAAAGAACTTTTTGTTAATTTAGTTAATGTAAAAATTAAAAATCAAACTATCACAATTCATCTCATGCAGAACAAAAAAAATATCCTTTTGATTTTTTATTATTACCTGATATGTTGCTAGCTGGGTCATAAGTTTTTTTATCCTCGCTTCTGTTTCAGGTGTTTGAGGCACGTCTACCAAACTATCAAATTCCAACGTTGCTTTTCACGCCTTTTTTTGCAGCAAGAGAAATGGACATGGGGATGAAGAAATCTCTTCCTCATACAGGGAATCATCAGGCGTACCATGGCCAGGTGTCTGCATATTTGAACAAAATTAATAATATTTCAATTATGTAAATAACTAATATACTTGAAGATAGAGCAATGTTGGCACTTTACAAGTTCTTCTGCTGGCCCCTTTCCGCGATCACCCTGTCTCGAGGTTGTTCTTGTACTGCCTTGATTAGTCTGCCACATTGCAATAAAATTATAAATTTAAAAACTTGAAAACAATATCTAACTTGAAAACACAAAACAATAATTTCTAATAAGACATCGGAAGACAGAGTTAGAGTTTCAAATATGCCTTGCATTGAATTCAATCCTGGAAACATGTAATTGCACATTAAGGCACCCAAACAAGAGATGAGTTGACAATGAGACTAAACTGGGTTATTTTTAGTGAAATTTGAAAATCTCAAAAGGGATATTAATTATCGAAACAAATCAGCTTCATAACTTTAGTATTATTGAGTCTGCTGTGTATAAATCACAAAAAAATTGAAACAAAACACTAGAAAAGAAACAACAAAATCACATTCTGCTATATCAGTGATCTGACCTCTACAGTATATTTTCTACTAGTTTCATCAGTACCATACAAACATTGGAAATGAACACAGGATGCAACCACATATGTGTAGTTATTTTTCTGTATTAAACCTAGCTTCCAAGGACAAACCTATACACATTCATGTTTTCAACCTTTCAGTTTATTCTTTGAGTCTGCTTGGTTTGGTTTTCAGCTAAAGTCGTTTACAACATCTTACTGTCAAATGGATATCATTTATCTTCCCAGCCTAAGCTACAGGAACAGGGCAAGCACTGGTTGGATGATAATGTTGTATTTAACTGGAATTTCTCAGATTGTTTTGAACTCTATTGTTGAAGCCTTTACCAAATTTTAGGATGAGCACAGAGACTCTAACGTCAACAGACCATAATGCATTTGGTAGACTGATTTTAAACCTACAGTTTTTATTGATCCTTTATATGACGTTAAACAATGATGGTATATAAATCACTATCAATTTTCTAGTGCAAGTGTAAGTTTCCCATAATGAATACTTTACTACTAAGCTCTACAATACAAAAACAGACACAAGATTTTTACCAAATAGCTTTCTTTATTGAAGAAAAATAATTTCGTCAAAAAATGTCTAGAAAATACTGGGAAAACAAATGGACTTGTAAAAAAACAAAATCTCAAAATACCATATGCTTAATCTTAGAAGCCTTGAGACTTTGCAGCTATCATTTTGTGCTACTTAATACATCACCATCTTATAGCATATACTCAACCATGGACCTGGAGCACCTCGCAACCAGTTTACTTATACTAAAGTGTCGGAACGTGTTCATCATTGTAACAATTTCACGGTCTACCTATGCATGTTCTTTTTGAAGAGTGAGAAACCATTGAATATAGTTGAAGAGTGAGAAACCATTGCATATTTTTTAACAATACTATCTCCGTAGGAACATGATATAAAACACCTTTAAGTTTTTTTGAGCCTACCAACACAGTGACCAAGTAGCCATTATCAAATCTTTGATTGACTGCTCCTATAAAAAAAAAATTCAACATATGCATTATTAAATCTTTGATTGACTTCTCTTGTAAATTCTCTTCTAGTGCCCACTAAATTCTGATGTTACCTGTAATCAGAACCCATTCAGTAAGCCTTCTATTACCCACATCAAGTAACATGCCAAAATTCTAGACACTAGTAGGAAATGCATAGTGTTTGAGGAGGGTGAAGTCCAAGTCAATCATGGGTTGATTGGGAAGCCCTTTTATTTGAGTTGTATAAGTAACCACATTAGGAAATAATCCAAAGGACAAGATGCAATGAAGAATATTAAGAGCAATTTATGACATACCTTTTTGTATAGAGAATTTATGATTGCATTATACGAGATCAAATCAGGGTCCATCTCATTCGAATTAGAAACACAATGATTGAAATCCATCTAGCAAGGTTAGTTTCCTATCATCAAGAGATTCAATTTCTTTTCATCAACCTTTCAGTCAATTGTCTGTTGTAACTATCTCCGTTTGTTTCCTATTTGCACAGGTACTAATGGAAAAACAGATACCAGTGAAGCAGGCAAGATTGCTCTGGTTACCAGGATAGCTGCAACCATTCTGAAGTCAATTGCAGATAGCAATGTTTTAAGTCTGGTGACACAGGTCCTAGTAAAGGCGAGATGTTTATAATTTGCATCTACATTTATTCAGTATCTGAAACAAAAAATTGGGAAATGGTCTAATTCTCAGAACTTCACGGGAAATGACTATTTATCTATATGAAGAGATCCAGTACGTATGCTGCAAAATTTGTGTACCTGTTTCTAAAGAGCTCAAGTGAGTTAGCTTACCGAAGCCTCTATTATGGCAAACAATCTTCTTGATCTTGTCACTTTGAGTGAATCTGTTGTTGGATCTAAGTGTGCGGTGTCTGTTCTAGCTGCGTTAAAGCCATGGATGCCAGATCTTCTTATCGTCGTATCCTCTTCTGAAAATTCTCTTTGTAGTGATGAGAGTTTGGAAACTGTAAATTCAAAGCATGGATTTGATGAATTGGCTGAAGATGGAAAGCAATTTTCTGCTTCCTAGATTGTGTCACTTGCCAATGTGGAATGTAGCTCTGTAAATGCCACAAACTTTCGAAAAAGCCATCCACCAGAAGGCCATGCCATGGGAGGGGCCTCTAACAACAATGATGATTCACAAAGTAAAGACAAGCTCTATCATGCTTCTCTTGACTTTCTGGAAACAATCATCAAGTTGTTGCAAAAAGGGGATGCTAGAATTCTGCATGCTATTGTAAAAATCATTTTATCACTGGCAGCATTGTTTCTTAAACAAAAAGCTTATGTTGAGGTTTTTGGATTACTTCATTTCACATTTGTAAAATTTCTAGGGATTGGAAATGTCCAAGAAAAGGGCCATGATATTCTTCTAAATGGTACAAGATGTTCAAAACATTTTTTCAAGTCTAGTGGGCTGGCACAAGTGGATTTTTTCCTCGAGCTAGATGGAGGAGGTATTGAAATCGATACTACACGTTGGCCTCCTATGTTGTGTGTCTCACTCAACCCTACACTGGCAGGTTCACATTGTGTACCACCCATGGAATACAAGTGCCAAATATTTTCCTTGGGAAAACACAAAAAAGGAAAATGAGTTTAAAAATATAAATTTAAGTGTAAATCTGCACCTTTTAGCTTGTTTTACCCTCAATTATTACACAGATCTAAGTTTGTTTTGGCAAGTTAGAATTCATGTTTTAGCTGAGATTATCTAAGAGGTCCCTACTGTGGCCAACATGCACTAGCCAAAACAGAGAGGAATTTGCAGTGATGGTGATCAGATTTCTAGTTACCATGGAAGTCTGAAAATGTGTTGAAGTACTGTGTTTGCATATTTCAGGTTACAGATGTTATCCGCAAGCCTGGGCCACATAAGGTATGTACAATATCATTAAAGACTATTATAATTACTGAACGTGATAGGCTTACTAGAAGAAATACTCAACCATTGGTTGGCAGTTTTGTATTTATTAATGGTGATTTTAAATTAGATTTTATCTAGAATGTGATTTAATTTTTTGATGTCAAATACCCAACAACAATACTAGCAAAGGTAGAGAAAATCGAAGGCTTACGATTAATTGAGATAGAGATTATAATTGATCATATGGCACACTAAAAACATTTTGGCTGTAGAGTTGTGATTTTAGCTATCTTAGGATATTAAGGGTTTTTTTCAAGATGTATTCAATTTAACTTAAACGATTATGTGAAAAATAGATTTTATTTCCTAGCATCTTACCTTGCTCCATGAGATACCTCTAAGGCTTCTATTTTGTTTGACCATTCAAGTACCTAACAAAGAAAAGTATATGTAGGTATGATATTGTGGCCATTTGTTTATGGTTAATTGGGTGGAAGCTTTCCAGTTAATGATTGTGTTATTGTATGATTTATTTGTCCTTGGTGTAATTGAAATGAAGGTGTTTATTTTGTGAGCTACTTCATTGAATATATGACAATAAAATTTATGAGAATGCATTATCAAGTCCAATTCATACCCATTCATAAGAAGACAATCAAGTTGGAACATCTAATACGATTTTGGCTGGAATATCATCGCACGTGGAATAGCTAATTAGGTTGAGTGTTACAACTCTATCTAAGACAATTCTTGCGGGATATGAAACGACAAGAGCACATTTACTACTTCAAATTTTATATACATTATCTCATACTCCAATATACTTAGCCATTTTTTGCTTATTTTCTACAATCCTCATCTTGATTTCTATCCTACAACATGTTGTGTATATTGAACTGTTATAGAGGATTATTGATGGAGAATAGCAAGAGGGGATTGTACATTTAGGAATTATGGGTTTATGGCTAGGTGATCCCAATATTTATCATTTAAAGGGTGACCTTGCTGGAACTTGAGAACAGAACTTGTGTGCCTTTGCTCTGCAATTTCAACAGTTGGACAGTCGCGTCCACCTATCCAGCTTTTGATTGATCTAAAAATTCCTTTTCGGCCAGCTCTCAGGACTAACATCTGAACAGAATGGATTCCTTTTCCCTAACCAGAGAGGCATGAAACTTTCCTACCAGATATGCTCACCATTTTCACTTTGATGGGGGAAATTATGAATTTGAGGTTGTAACATGCACTGCTCATTATATCCTTTGGGCTGTGGTCTGGTCTAGTAGTTGAGACAGTGAACCACCATGATAATTGTTGTAGCTCCTAGAGACAGCCTTGAGTTGCCAAAGACCAGTTCCTAGGACATCCTAAATAGTAGGGAGTATAAAGTATATTTCAGGCTCATTATCGGCTTAGGACTCTCTACCTTTTCAACTTGTGCAAAGCATCATCATATGGATGGGACCAAACTACCTTCAGATTTAGCAAGCTATAAAGACACTATAAAGACAAGAAGGGAATCTTAAATACATATATACTTCAAACAACTTAGAGACAGCTTTCATCAAAGAGGGCCAGTTTCTCAAGGACATATAGGTATTTTAAACAGAAAAATATTTGGTGCGCAGAAAGTGAAAGGGGAGTACTAACTACCAATGAAATGGTGCTCGGAAAAAATATTTCAATATAATATGGGCTTAGAAACTAAGAATCCATACATATCAATCAGTTCAGTAAGAGTAACATTCCATGATGTTTAATACAGAGGAAATATGAATGATGTGTTAAGCGGAACGACATATCGTGTATGAGCCATATTTAAAGCAACATAGATCAGTAAAGCATGAGTATCAAACAGTGATAAATTCATACCCGAGCTGGCAAGTCACTCGCATTCCAAGACATGATAAAAGGAAATTGAAAACAGTGTAGAGAACAATGATACAATATCACTAAGAAAGAGTCACGAACTATATAGCATTAAGACTGGAATCCTCATATATAACTAGAACTTCTCTTCGCTAAAACCCCACGAGCTCTGTGTATTTGCATTGATAATTCCACTACAAGCATACAAAAACTTTTACACTGCGAGTTTCTTCAGGAAATCTGGAACCCTTTTTTCTCATTTGATCTTGCTTATATAGGCTTCTTCCTATCTCAGCAAGAAGATATTTTTTGGAAAAATATCTTCTTCGCATAACCAAAATTTGTTAAAGGTCGTTCTCAAAACAACAAAATTCATGATGAGGAATCAGGCCTCTCATCATGGATAGTCAGGCGCTTGGCCGTTTTTTAAAAATAGAAAATTAAACAGCAGTTTGATGAAAAGTAAAATGCTGGAGTGGGGCAAACAACCCACTCGAAACTTAAAAGAAACTAATCTAGTAAAAATTAAATAGGCCGTTGAGGCCAAATCATGAGTTGACAAGATATCATAGGTGCGGAAGAGTTGAGGCAGTTGCTGATTCTGGTGGCGGCACGTTCGCAGATGAACTGGCGTACTGGCTCGTAAATTGAGTGCACCTCTGCTGACTGTCTGTAGCTAGTTCAGGCTTGCTGAGAACCCCTCTACCTCGACAAAGGCCTCTTTGAGGACGTGGAAACCTGCCCCAGTAGGAAGCTTGTGTTTTATCAAATGGAGGAGGGTGAACTCTTTTCGAAGGAATGAAACTATCATGTCGGCCTTGAGTTGAGCAGCTTTACCTGTTTGGAGGTCGGTTCGATCTCTTTCTTCTTGCAGGCGCACTGTATATTGTGTCAAAGGCAAGAGCATGGAAGGAGTGATCGGGTTTTAACAGGAAGGAAGTCCAGCTGTCATGATCTCACCCCATACTGCGTCGAATCGTTCCACGTTGGCGACCACCTGTTGGAGAGCTCTCGAAGCTGCGACTCGGGCCATCTCTTTGTTGATGATTTTTCGACATTCAATAGCCTCCGTGAATCGGCTTGGAATACCGTGCTTCTCCATGTCATCTAATCCCAGCTCATTCAGGAATGAAATATACTCTTTGGCATGCTGGGCCCTGTTGGACAAATCGAGGTCTGCCTCCTGCAGTTTCCTACTGAGATAGGGTATAGCAGACTTATTCTCTCCCATCGTCCTTAAGAAGCCCCATTGTTCGATCACCACTGAGATTATATCAGACCAAATTATACTCCTAGCTTCAAGGAGGGTGAGGTTTCCCTTTGCACGGATTTTGATGTCGGCGATAGTTTTTTGTTGATCGGTCGTCGTCTTCTTTTCCTGCTCTATTTCTCTCTGCAACTCTTCTATTCTTATGGTGTTCTCAGCCAGAGAGTTTTCTAAATTTGTGATATTTTGCCTTGCTGTGGACGCCTGCTTTTCCAATACCTCATTTTCAGCTCTAGCTACGGCCAATTGCTCAGATGGCGAGCTGGTTCGACCTGAAGCCACGGTTGGCTGTCATCTGTGTGAGTCCCATCTAGCTTGCAGCTCTGTCGCCTTAGTCTGTAGTATGGTGATTGTTTCAGCTAATTTTTCTTTCTCCTCTCTTTCCTTTGATAGCTTACCGGACAATTCTGCTTTCTCTTGCTCTACTTGCACCAGTTCAGCCGTCTGGACATGGTGGGAGGCTGGTATGCGGGCCTTACCCTTTGCTGACGCAACCTCCTTCTGCAGCTGTTCAATCAAAGCCGCCTGTGGGTTTGTTCCCCCTGTATCCTTTCCCTTGATTAGGTCTTGGAGGAAGCGTACCTGATTTTCTTGGGCGCGATAGCTGGTCTACTCACTTTTCAGGGTAGCCCTCACCTGTTCATGTTTTTGCTCCAACTTCCTCAGCGCAATGGTGACCCGCATCAGTTCATCTTTCATCATATCACATACAGTCTGGAATAGATCACACATGTCATTTGCTGGCACTTTCTTCATGTCGATCGCATACTCGAGCACCCGATAGCTAGTGACACCTGAATTGGGATCCAAGATAGCTTCTGCCATAGATAATACTAGGTTTTCAGTGTCCGCGTTCATGGAGGCGGAGAGCCTGGTGTGATATTTCTCAACGTACCCTCCCAACTCAGCTTTATATTTATCTCGGATTGCTCTATTTGCCTGATCCCTTTCAATTTCCCTCGGTGAGGTATGCTCTATGATGGCCTGTGTGACCTCTGTGAAGTCGGAAGAAGTGGTACTGTCTCTTAGCACCTTTATCCCAGCCTCGCCTTTATCCAATTGACCTTACACTGTGAAGGGTTCAAGCAGTTGTTCCTCTCCTATGACTTCTGCCTCACTGGAGGCTTTTTTTTCTTTTTGTGAGGGGGAGCTGCTCCTGAGGTACCTGCTTCTTCTCCGCCTGTGTCTTTATTGACGTTCTCTTCCTCCCCCGTAGTAGATGAATCTATTTCCATCTGCGAAACCAAAGGCCAAATTTCGAGATTAGCCCTCCATTCCATGAATGGCCTCGGCTCATGCATATAAGGTGCGGACTTGTTCCTTTTTCTTTTGTTCGAGATAATTTCTCGAGGGTCATAAGCCCAACTTTGTCCCAGCCTTAGGTCCAGACCTTGCAGCATTTTCTCAACGATTGGGAAGGCATGTCTCGAGTTCACCACAAAAGGGCCAATTTCAATGGGGAGCCTCAGGATGTAACCCTTCTTGGCAGGGATGAAATGGAGCTGATCGGCCTTGAGGGCCTGCCGGATGTATTCAAGCGCATAAACTTGACGAACAGGAAACACTGGCAACCGGTAAGGGGAAACTTCGGCTCCATAGACCCAAATTTCAGTGTAGTCATCGAATAGAAACCAATCCCCAGTGCTTTGGGATTTTCTGGCTTGCAGCCAGCTTTTCATCTCTGGAAAGACCCTAGGTGAAGGCGAGTCATGAATAATGGTATAGGCAATAGACATGAAACTATTCACAAAACTGGAATAACCCTCTCCCTTAGGTAATTGGCGTACAGAGCAATTCCAGTCGAAAACCGGTTGAGGTTGGGAATTCTCACGATATACTTTGTCTAACCCCAAACCCTCAAATTTATCAGCGCGCTGGTACAAGAAGAGATAGAAAACCATTGAACAAAAACGGAACTGACGGGTTTCTGGAAGCTCCTGGAACTGGGTTCGAATGGCAGTGGCAAGGAAACCAGGAATATCCAACACTACCCCCTTTTGAGACATGAGCCAAAAGAAATGGATGCACACCGTGGAAATCTCTTCCGGACTTCCTACCCCTAAAAGGCCAACAATGAGAGAGAGGATGGGCCGAACTTCCTCTTCGAACAAACTTAATGGAAAAGGCTCTATGGCAGGAAGAGAAGTAACCTGATTGCTGGTTATAGAGGAGATGAAGGCTTGCTGGGTCTCCCATGGATGTTTTGTGAACTAGGTGGCAAAAGCTACTTCTCTGAAACTGATATATGTGGCACTGGTAGGAAAGCGGAGGGCTTGCTTGATAGTATCGGGGGAAAGGGAAAAAACTTTGTTCCCCTGAGGAGAGGTGAAGGTGCCCCGATGCTCGTCGAAAACATCTCTGAGCCAGGAGATAAAATCAACCACAGAGTGAACTTGAGGGGCAATTTGGTGGTACAGGCTAGACACGACTACCCGGTAACGGTCTTTGTTCATAACATGACGCCTGAAAAGCTCGGGCTTAATGCCGCGGATGTCAAATGGGTATTTAGGGTCACAGATACCAGCTTGCAGGTCGATTAGAGGGTCGAACCCAGGTGGGTTTCTGGATTCACGGACCTGAGGGGTCTCTGGTTCATTTTTCTTGGGCGTTCCCCTTCCCATGGCTGACATACAAGAATTTGAAAAAGCGAAAGGAAAACAGAGGGAGTATGAATGACGGAGTACCTGAACGGAAGGTAAATCTACTCGAGAAAGCGACGCAAGGAAGTCTGACAATGATTGGGTAGACTAGACGCTCTTTCCTACTTGGTATATGTCGTAGCTAGAGACCTGCGACTTTCTACTGGAGTAAAATACGGGAGAACTGTTATCTCTGGACTGGGTGTTTTGAGGTAAAAAGACGGATGGGTAAAACGAAAGAAGGCAAGTGTCATAAGGACACTGACAGTGGGGCACGCGTCGCGTAGGGATTGGGTGTGTCAGAGTGCAGGTGGGCACCGCGTGTTGGGTTTAATACTGGTACGAGCCTCAGTACCAGCTAACCTAAAGGAATTTACCTTACCTTTTTACCGTATAAAACCGAATATTCTTGAACATATTTCCCATAAGGCAGATTCGAAACATAGCATACTGATCCTTGGGTCCCGCACGTTAGCTCTGCTACGTCATCTCATGTTCCTGTTTTTCTGCTGCCACGTTATCTCCTTTACTTCAGGTCCCACTCTTGCCACTTCACCCTGGCCTTGGGTCCCCACCACGTTGTGTTACTTCCATTCCACGAGGGTACGGGGTCTTTCCCCCTCTCGCCACTCGACCCCCTTGGAAATTAGCCCTTGTTGCATTCCCTTGTGCACATATTTGTGGAGCGGCATTTCTTTTAACACTTTTGCTTTGCGCTCCTCGTACCGCTCATTTGTACCTTTTATATTTCCGATGTCTTTTTAATTTTATACCTCCGCCCTTTTAGTATTATTTCCACCTTTGGTTTTTGAACCTTTGGCCTTTCTCGCCTTGTTTTAACTCGGCCATCTCCTCAAATGTTTCACTATTCGATATGACTTATCAACCATTTAATCACACCAGTGACTTATGTTAAATGTTGATCAACAATAATGACCTAAGTTCAAACCGCAATCGGCATAGATCCCTGATCATGTATGTGAGTTAATCTCCCAAGTTAAACAGGGATTTGCCACCATAATGCAGAGTTGGTCTTTGTGGTCCGGACAGAACAAACAAAAAGGTTTACCCTTACCAAAAGAAACATAAAATGCCCATTATTTTTTCCAAAGGCAATGTAAGCTCAGAATGAGTGAGAAATGAATGTTTTGTTAAAGACGCAAGACCACATGATGATTATGTGTTGTATTGCACTGTTTCTCATACAAGGAGTATATGACATATGGGATTCTTGTCAAAACTGGTCTTTACTGTTGTCTGACATGAATTTTGAGGATGGTTGTAATTTACAAATAGAATAAAATGCACCTATCTACAAAGCATTTGCAATCAGAGAAAACATTGGGGACATTACAGCTAAAGGATTGGTGTATGTGTACCATCTTGGTGGTCGAACCAACGGGTCCCCTACTAAACCCCCGAACCTACTAAACCCTCGAACCAACGAACAACTGACCAGTTGAACAAACAATCAAACTCTCAGCACCGTTGCAGAGATAATGAAATTGATTCAGTAAGAATTTTTGGAAAAAGGGCGCGTGGGTAAGGTTATTAGGCTAATTTTTTGGAATTTAAAAAAATAGGCTAAGCTAGGGATCTTTAGTCATGTATTAATTCTATCAATTGATTAATTATGATTAATCATGTATTAATGGTATCAATTGATTAATTAGGGGTCTTTAATCATGTATCAATTAATTAATTATGAATTAGTAAATTTAATTAAAATTTACTAATTAGTCTACAAACACATGGTAATAATGGCATTACCCACAACCACATGATACCCTCATAACCTAGTATTGTGTGCTAGGAAGGCTTTCCAAAGAAGTTGGTTGGTATCACTATGACACTATTACGGAATTAGAAGGGAAGAGAAAGGAAAAGGCTCAGGTATCATATGAGAGAAGGAAGCAATTGGAAAAATTGAGATACCCTCATAACCTAGTATTGTGTGCTAGGAAGGCTTTCCAAAGAAGTTAGCGAGCATAATTATGACACTATTACAGAATTAGAAGGGTAGAGAAAGGCAAAGGCTCAGGTATCATATGAGAGAAGGAAGCAATTAGCAAAATTGAGATCAAAAGCAGTGGAGTTAGCCAAAAAGCAGCTTACCCCAGAGATGGATAAGATAAAACTTGACAACATATTGGTCAATTTCCTTGACCCTTTATTGGTTATTCAGAAGGAGTATGAATACACCACCATTACTATCAAGGTAACTGGCCAAGGCAGATCAAGGGGTTAAGGGGTTTAGGGGTTAGATATTTGGGATTTAGGGGGTAAAATGGGTCAGGGTTAATGTGTGTGCGCGCCCGACTGAACGATGCCACAAGGGAAAAAATGGCAAATGGGCCGCCCGAACGTGCACAAGGCACTCAGGTAGTCACAACTTAGAAAAACGGATACGGGCGCCCTCGAACAAAACGACCCGAACCGAACGTGCCTGGTTAGGCGACCTTGCACGGCGAGACACAGCACGCTCGACCAAACGATGCCATAAGGCAGAAAATGGAAAACGAGCCACCCAAACATGCACAAGGCACCTAGGCGGTCACAACTTAGCAAAAGTGATATGGGCACCCTCGAACGAAATGGCCCGACTCGAACACGCCTGGTCGGGCGACCTCACATGACGCAACACAATGTGCCCAACTGAACGAATATACCACAAGGGAGAAAATAGAAAACGGGCCGCTCGAACGTGCACAAGGCACCCAGGTGGTCACAACTTAGAAAAACTGATATGGGCGCCCTCGAACAAAACGGCCCGACACGAATGCGCCTAGTCAGGCGACCTCGCACGGCGCGACATGATGCGCCTGAACGAATGATGCCACAAGGGAGAAAATAGAAATAGGCCGCCCGAACGTGCACAAGGCACCCTGGCGGTCACAACCTAGTAAAACTGATACGGGTGCCCTTGAACGAAACGGGCCGAACCGAATGCGCTCGGTCGGGTGACCTCACACGGCGCGACATCGCGCGACTGATCGAATGATGCCACAAGGGAGTAAATGGAAAACGGGCTGCCTGAACGTGCACAAGGCACCCGAGCTATCACAACTTAACAAAATTGATCATACGGGCGCCCTTGAACAAAACGACCTGACCCAAACGCGCCTAGTCGGGCGACCTCGCATGGCGCGACTAGATGCACCTGACTAAACGAATATGCCACAAGGGAGAAAATAGAAAATGGGTCATGTTAGTCATCAGTATTTTTCACCTGTTAGTGATGACTAGTTCTCACAGCCAAGTTTTCTAGCAGCTGATCCAAAAAGTTGTCATATTTTCCAGCTGGGAAAACACCCATAAAACTTTTTCACCCTCCTAATTTTCAGTCTGCCCATGACAAGATGAAACCCCATCATCAAATCCTATCTAGCCTCAGCCATAATAGTCTGCCCATCAGCTCTAAAAAGACAATCCAAATCTGTTCAAAAAGCCTCCCGTAATTTAGGAAGTGGCGCTTTAAGGCATTTCACCCTTGGCAACCATCAAAGAGCCAAAAACCTCCATCTGCTTTAGACCAGTCACAACAGACCTCCCACCCTGCTAATAAAGTTAATCACAGCCCTAAGTCACGCCACTTATACACCCTTAAGTCTCAGTAATGCATAGACCATGATCTCAAGCTGATTTTAGGTGTTTTACACTGTTTATGGATTTTACAAGCACAAGAAACATGTCAACATCTCAGAAGACAATTCTTGGCTCTACATGAGAAGACAGCTGCTTCTCAATGTGATCATGAGCCTGAGAGGCATCTACAGGGAAAAGAATCTCTCATCAAGCTCCTGCAACTTCATTCAGCCTGAAAAGACAGTAGAAGAAAAACAACACTGTCAAACAGACTTGTAATCTGTCTTGGCTAAGAACCTCCTTCATCCATAAGCAGAGGGTTTTAAGGCACCTCCTTCATCTACAAGTAGAGGGCGATGGCCAATGTTTGACTTAAATAATTGCAACTGACTGTGAGATAGATGTGTTTTAATGAACAGTGAGACAGTAACACATTGACTAGGGTTTTTCTGAAGCAAAGTAATGGTCGCAGGCAGAGGTATAAGCATTAATGTTTTCAAGTTTGTTTGCTTGCCATCATGAGTAAGGAACCCTTGTCAAGCATGTTTATCAAACAATCTTCAGATATTTTGCCAAGTGAAAGGCCTCCTTCATTCATAAGCAGATGGCTAGAGCATTAATTGATTTCAAGGTCTGTTTGATCAGAGAAATAAGGTAAGATACCAAAAGGAAAGCAACGGTACCACTACAAATCCAAGGAGGTCAAACTTATCTCTTAACAAGATTTTGTCAAAAGACAGTCCACAGCTCCAACAAAATAAATTTTGAACAGTGGTGATAAGATGAGTCATTACACAGGTGAAAGGACATAATAGTGATTATGTTTCAAAGTACTGGTTTGCTCCAATCATAAAAGGTGTCCTCCAAATAGGATTATCATGAGTTGACAAAGAATATCTGGTCTTATCTCCTCGAGAGGCATTACAACTGAAAACAATTGTTCATAATATGCAAAAGGGGGCTTTGACATACCTTCGGGTTCTAGAGAATATCTTAAGACAAATATAGGCATGTTCATTATTTAAGGGCTAGAAACACCATATTGATACATTTTGAGCAGAGGAAAGATTGTAAAAGAAGCACCCTTCTTGATAAACAGAAAATGACAGATTCTAAATGAATGCAACTAATTTTGGCACCCACAGTTGGAAGAAAAGCTGATGAAACACCTAGAGGCAGAAGTTGTCAACCAAGTTGAAAAAGACAAGCCATCTCCTTGCAAAATGATAAAGCAGTTTTCAATACTCTTTGACAGAGCTTGAATGGTCTTTCCTTGTTAAAAGTGTCACGAAAGGTGTTAACAGTGACAAAATATGGTCCATAGTTCCTTGGGGTATTATTCAAAGTTGGAGTTTCTGTGTTAAATTGTCACCAAAGAGACAAAATTGGCAGAAATCACCTTTCAAACCTATATGCATAACTGAACAGAGTTTTGACCTTTTCAAAATATGTTTGTTTTTTATAAAAAGTTTGATACATGTTAACATCATTTAAAGGCGTGAAAACCCTGCTGCCAACATCGTTTCAAAAAGGTAGGCCCCTCTCAAACGCAGTTAAAACTCTTAGGTATTCAAAAGGTAAACCAAGGAATTTCCAAAGAGCAAAAGGTTTGAAAACCCTCCCAAATCAAGCATAAAGGGACTGTTGGCCTTTGTGCATTTCAAAAGGATAAAAATTGTGGCAAAGTCATTTTTGAAATCCCCCAAGCACGAAAAAAACATTCCTTTGCAGTTCACAAGGCCAGAAATAGAGTTTTCAAACCGGTTTGCAGAAGTTTGAAACATGTTTAAACTGCGTCGCGCTCCTGTGCAACTGTGTGGCACTCCTGTGCGCAGAAAACACAAATAACAACAAAGGCACGTGGCGCTACTGTAGCCACGGGTCACAAGGGCCCGACAGTGACCCGACGACAAAGGTTTGCGCGACGTTCTTCACTGCAAAATTTCTGCACACAATTGTGATGCTTCTAATGCCTCCAAATCACTTGTAAAGGTTGCTCAAGCTCTTCAAAAGGTTTTCCTCGATTTGTGGAGGTATTTTTATGCACCCCCTTGGTTTTTCAAAAAGTTGTCAAGTGATGTAAAGGGTTATAAGGCCACAGTTTCAAGATTTGGTATGAAAACGAAATGTTGTGTTTCCATTAATTGGTGAAACATCAAATGCTTTTAAGCTTTATTTTTATTAAAAGACCATCTATTTTCCCTCACTACCGTGGTGAAACGAGGTTAAATTTGTCAGCCATGTGCATTGTTTGAAACTGTGAGAAAGTTGCCATGTACAGTTGGAAGGTGTGTGGATCAAATTAGTGCAAGGAGCAGTAGAGTATAGAGAAGACAGTTTTGTGTGAGAGGAGTCTTTTATGATTTGAAGGATAGAAGATTGTTTGTGACAGCTTAAAAAAAATCTCAAAACTCTGTCACCTTGTCCCTTAAACACAGTGATTGACTGACTGTGTAAATGCACTGTGGTGACTGTATTTATGGTGTTAAATTGGTCAAGTTGCATGACAAGAAGAAAGCAGTATTTTGTTGAAAAAGAGTTAATCATTGATTAAATGCTACAAAACTCCATCCTCTTATCCTTTTACACAGTAACTATCAATTGTGTAGATACCTCCTTTGACCAGCCGTCTTCATATTGTTGAAAATATTTGTTGAAAGGCACACCTGAAGGGGCGGTGTTTTGTTGAAGGGAAGTTTTATTGTTGAATACTACAGGCCTAGTTTCTACATCACAAAAAGCACAATAAGACCTGATTGATCTATCTTATAAACAGTGACTTTGGATTGTATAAAGACACTTTGGTTGACTGTGTGCTTTACTATGTTTTCGTTGTGGATATTGGCTGATTGATATTCAGAGATTGGGAAAGGCAGCATTTTGAAGAGACAGGGGTTTTGTATCAAAAAAAGGGACATTTTAAGCAACATCCAAGATCATTGTTGCCTTATTGAAACAGTGAGTTGACAGGCTGGGACAGAGTTGTTTTGAAGAACATTTTTCAGAAAATTTGAGACAGTGTGGTGTTTCTAGAGCGTATCCAAGTCAATATGCCACCCAGGCAAGATAGCAGAAGTGGTTTACACAAGAGATATGAGCCAATTTCTACTCAGGAAGTGAATGCACACCCATCTATCCTTTTCAATTTTCATGAGGTGGGTTGTTTGGATTTCTGCCAGAGGGTAGAAGAAGTCAAAAGTTTCTCGCCCTTAACACACTTGTGCACCTTGAGGTTCAAAGGCAAACATTTCCAAGTGGCAGGACTTGATTTCAAGTTCTCTCTGAGCTCTATATCCAAAGCCACTAAAATCCCATACATTGGCGAGAAATGGTTCAAGCAAGCCTATCTAGACTTGGTTGACTACAAGCCCTTCATCAAGCCCGAGCACAGAGAAGCATGCACTACTATTTTTCCTTTCTCTCATATTCTTGCCAGCTATGCTCCTCTTATGAAGATCATAATGAAATATTTCACTTGTGAAGGGAGATTTTCCCGAGTTTATGCCTACCACATCAGACTGTTGATGCACTTCACTAGAACCAAGCAGCTCAATCTCCTTTACTTCTTTTGCAAAAGCATTGAGAAAATGGCCTGCTTAGTCTAGAAGAAACCTCCATCACAGCAAGTAGCTTCTCTTTTCCATCATTCTCTGATTAAAATCATCATCCTTCACCAGCGGGAGAAGAAAGGGGTTTCTTGGGATGTTTTTATCAGTCACCTGGATTTCTCCACTGTCCCTCCAGTCCATACATATCCCACATTTCCTACTCATCGCCCCTCACCTTCCTCTAGTAGACCTACTCCTAGAAGGCTCAGATTCACCACAGAACAATCAAGAGAGCATGGAGAAGGAGAGGGAAGTGGACAACAAGAAGAGGAGGGACATGAACATGAAGAGAAAGATGAGGAACAACAGGAAGAAAATGATGGAGGACAGCAGCTTGACAGTGATGCAAGTGAACAGCGGCAAGAGCAAGAAGAGAAGAGTGCTGAGCAACAACAATTTAGTGAGGAAGGACAGCAGTTTGGGCAGCAGTTTGAGCAGCAACTTGAACCACAAGATGAGCAGGAAGTTGAAGCACAACAGCAGCATGATGTTGGTGAATAGGGGCAGCAGTTTGAGCAGCTTCATGATGTTGTGGAACAGGGGTAGCATAAAGAGGACAAACAACACCCTCATCATGATGCACAACTCCCTCCTCAAGATACACAGCAGCTTCAAGAGGAAGGTCAATTTCAAGAAGGTGACAAACAAGATGACAAAGGCAAAGCAAACATGCCTTCCTCTCTCGAAAATGCTAAACCCAAGACAGCAAGGAAGAGAGTGCCCAAGGTTGTCACTCCAAATGTGACAAGAGCTCTCCGTAGCAAAGGGAAGTTGCCCAAAAGGCCTACCATTGACTTGCCTAGGAGGAAGAGTGCAAGACTAGCCTTCAAGGGCAAACGGAAAGGAAAGGTAGGAGAAGGTCATGAGCATGGAGGTGCATTGGTTGCCATCTCAATTCAAAGTGACGACAGTGACAACGAGGCCCGGATTCTTGAAAATATCTTAATCCATAGAGAGAGCCAAATTGGGGCATTGGAGAATGACCTTCATCGGGCGAGGAACTTCAATAATTTCTTGCAGATCCAAAAGAGCCAAATGAGTGCCCACATGGTTGTCTATGAGTCACGAGCTATCAAGTACAGGAAAGAGGTTGCTAAAGCACAAGCAATGATAGATGAGATCATAGGCGAGTTTGATGAAGATGAAGATGAAGACCAGCCTAGGCAGAAAAGGCCTAGAACCATAGGTCTTAAAAAAGCCCTTGAAAAGCAAAAGGAAGAGGAACAAGCCCTTCTTCAAACCACTCCCCTCACTACACTACTTGAGCAAGAGATTGAAAGAAATAAGGAGGAATGACTAGAAAGAGCCAATAAACATTTGGAGATGAAGCTTGAGAAGGAAAATAGGGACTTAGAGCTACAAAGGAGGATGACAAAACATTATCAAAAGCTAAATAAGTTTGCCTGGCGCAAGTTAAAGGCCACTGAAGAGAAACTAAAGGAAGCAAAAGGGAAGCGCCCAACACAGAAAAAGAAGAAGGACACATCAGCACTTGAAATTTTTGCTTCAATTTCGGAGCATGTTTCCAAGGACCCTTGATGGTCATGCACCCCAATTTTGGGCACTTTTTGAAAATTTTTGGTTTTTTGGCATTTTTGAGTTTTTTGTCAAAACTCATGAAATTCACCATTTCATTTTGAGGATTTTTCAAAGGAGGAAAATGGTATCATTGGATGCCATAATTTCAGTAACACACCCTCAGCAATTTCCAGGACATTTGGAGATCATTTTTCCCCTCAAAATGGCGAAAAATGTTCGCTTTTTACACACTCTGCCCGGTCTATCAGCAGATTGTAATTTTCTGGTTTTTTACACACAAGTGCAGTTTTAGAGGACTTCCAAGCATTAGATTATAAAAATTTCAGTTTTTCTGGAAAGTAGACACTCAGAGCTTTCCAATGAGCTATCATGAGCCTCGTTTCGACATCGGGAAGGCTGCCAAATGTTGCTGGCAAGTCAGGGGACCTTTTGCTGATGTAAATTTTGAATGTTTTTGTAATTTTTGAACCTTTAAAAACTGATATTTCCTCATGTGCGTTTAGCTATTTTTGCACATGGGAAATGATGCAAAGTCAATTAAATTCCCTTTTTTAGCATTTTTTAGATATTTTATGAGATATTTTTTTGCCTTGGGCTTTGCAAAGCCTCAAGGACAAACTTAGATATTTTGATTAGGCCAATAGGATGGCAAGTTGAACCATGAGGTTTTCCTCACTTGAGCCTATATATTCCAAAGGCTTTCATTGTAAAACAAGGCTGAACTTGAGAAGAGAAGCAATATATGGTCATATGAGCTTTGGAAGAAAATACTTGTGTTATGCTTTTGGATTGCCTCTTGGATGTTCTTGGATGAATGATGAAGGATTGTTGATGGATTCCATGACTTGGTAGAATGTTATAGTGTCTCTTGCTTTGTTGTTGTCTTCTAGTTTTTATTCATGAATACATGTTTCTTTCTTGCTATAGATCAGTAGAGAACAAATTTGAGACATTCCCATGGAGGCACCTCAAATTTCCTGTTTCTTCATAGCTTATTTGTTTTCTTCTTCCTAAGTAACATTAAAGAATTCTTTATTGCTCTTTAATATTTAGGATATTGTTGCTTGTTTCATTCATGGTTTTATACATGCTAAGAAGGACTTACGGTACGCCCTGCTTACCTATGGCTAGCTATAGTTCCATCCTTGAAATTTCTCTTTGATTGATTAGATTATCATTTTGTTTGAACCAAGGAGGCCTAATTTCGATCTAGCCCTTTGCCTAAAACTATGCAAATCTTGTTGTTCAAAGTGCCCAATAACTTGAAGTACTGTGTTTAGGCATTCCGGCATAGTGTTTCGAGGTGTTTGTCTTCCTTAAGTGTTTTCCCGAAAGTCTGAAAGCCATTTCCCAAAGTTAGAGGGTCTTATACTTCTATGCATGGCTTGAATGTTTATTTCTATGTATTGATTAGCTTATAGTTACATTTTGCATGATTAATGGTTTGCCCTACCATGATTATGTCTGCTATTAAACTATTTATGCTTGAAATCCTTTGTCGTTCACAAAATTGATGTCCATTTACTCCATTTTGCCCAAATATCCTTTCTACCTTGAATCAAATCGGCCCTTCAACAGCCTTGTATCGTCATCTAATAGCTTTCTTGACCTTTTGACCCCATAGCCCAGTTAATCTAACATCTTGTTACCTATTTTATATCTTTGATCAGTTTCATCCCTCACAACTTAAAAAACTAAAAAAAATACTTCATAACTAGCCTAAAATCATAACATAATAAGAAAACACATAAATATCCCTTACACTTATAGAGAGAGCCCTCTCTGAGTCTCGGAAGGCTAGTTCCTTGGGCTCCAAAGCTTGGTTTGATGTTACACTGTCATTTGGCTTGCCAATCAGCCAAATCACGGGAACCTAACATAATGGCGATCACGGTGGGACTTATTGAGTACATAACAGTCTAGCAAACTCTTATAGACTCTTTAGTCCTTCAACATTTAACTTAGACCATCAGCCTTTAGAATCATTTAGAGTAAACTCTCTGTTTCACCATCTTAGCAAAGTGATGAATCAGGTTTATAACACTCTTACAAACTAGGTTGCACATAAAAACTTAGAAAACCCCAAAAAAATCCCTTAGATTGGTTTTTGACAATATTGGTGGTGGACCATACACATATACCGCAAAACAACTAAAAATCCACCTGGCGACTCCACTAGCCTCCAGTAGGCCTTACTATTTTACCGAACTCTAGGCTACTATCTGATCGACCTATCCCATCGCTCACTAACATAGCGGGAGATGGTGGGACACTGAGTACATGAAAGTCTAGCAAACTCTTATAGACTCTTTAGTCCTTTAGATACTTAAACAAGCAAGCAGTCCATAAGATCATTTAGAGTAAACTCTTTTTGTTCTCGCTACCTTAGCAAAGTGATGAAACAAGTTTAGAATACTTTTAAATAAACCATAAACTGCACATAAAACTCAGAAAAACCCCAAAACAATTCCCAGTTTGGCTTTTTCCTTAGTTACTGGTGGTGGACCATAGCTACATCTTTTCAAAACAATCAAGTTCCACCTGGCGACTCCACTAGCCTCCAATAGGCCTTTTTCCCCATTAGTCCTTATAAAGTCTCCTAGGAATGCATTAA
Source organism: Pinus albicaulis (assembly GCA_034641835.2). NCBI lineage: Eukaryota > Viridiplantae > Streptophyta > Pinopsida > Pinales > Pinaceae > Pinus > Pinus albicaulis. The sequence goes on from JAXQQM020068433.1 coordinate 185,318, forward strand.
GTAATCCCAATCATGCTGACAGAGGACAACATGGTTCAATTCCTCCACCTGAGGACACAGAGGAGATATGCTCCGATGAGCAGAGAGCATATCCCTAGATTCCCACATAAAATTCCTACAGACGTAGATTGGGCTAAAAACCTACCTCTCTTTCAAGATGAAAATGTTGATGACCCATTTTTACACCTCATAAATTTTCATATACATGTATGGAAGTTAAAGGTTGAATGGCATGAGGACTGCCTCATGAAAATGTTCATGGGTACATTAGAAGGAAATGTACGAGAATGGTATGAAGGCCTAGAACCTGGCACCTTGTTTTGAAGGATTTCCACAAAGTATTTTGTAAACGCTATATAGGGAATTTTCCATCTCTATCATTGGCTGAAAATTGTTGTGATCACTCTGAAAAACTCATACAACACATTGTAAGCATTGAAAAATGCTTTGGAAATTGGCATCCTGAGGAGTTTTTAGAGGAGGTCCATAATTTTCTTACCCAAGCTAACAATCAAGATGACCAAGAAGATTTGATCCTAGATGAAATCCATCAAGAAATAAGAGAAGATCCACAAGAGCTCTTTGAAAAGGTTGAAACCAATAACAGTCCATCTGCCCTTCCCTGTAAAATACAAGAGGACATTTAGCCACAAGATCAACTTCCACAAAAAATCGAAAGAAATTGTTGCCCACTTAAAAGAAAACAGAAAATACCTTCTCCTTTAACTGAAGAGGAAATAGATCAAATTATAAACATGCAGACAGCCTCTGAAACTTCATTTAACCAAAACTTCTCTAATCTTTTTCCTGTTAATCCTGCACATCATAAGTCAGAAAATAGATTTGTAAATCAAGTTGAAGAAAAGAAATCTGACAGTCCAATATACATGGCTGGTGACATTACTTATGTTAATGATTATCCAATGTTTGATCAATATGTTGATGATTATGATTTCCAAACAGAAGCTAACTTTGCAGAAGACTCATTTTTTGATTTTCGAGAGAAAGCTCAGTTTCATAAACTTGAGAAAAGTGAGCAACCATTACAGGTCATCTATGACACTGATAAGAAGAGTCTTGAGAATTTAGAAGTGAGTGAGGAGTCTCGGACTCTTTGCTCTACTTCACTTCATTCCATCAGAGATAACATTCACATAATTGGAAATCAGTAGTTTTTTAGCTTTGATGATGAGGTTGAGGAGGATGATGAAATTCTCGAGCATGTTGTAAATGAGAAGCCTTTTCCTGAAATGGTTGAGGAAATCATTTTAGACATAGAATCTTCCTTTACTCCAGATTTGCAGCCACCAAGTTCCATTGAGTTACAAATTGCAGATAAAGAAATAGAGGTTGATGAACACATGGGAGTTGTCACACTATCCTTTTAAGATAATTTACTGTCAAAGTGTATCCCTGCCCATCATCCTAATGACCTTCACACAATTTTCAGCCCGCCCTATCAAAACACATCAGCTTGGAAAGAAAACTACACTGCAATATATGATGAGTCTGACATTTCAAGTGATCATGAGCAAGGGGAAGAGTTGCTTTACTAGGAGAGTCCTAGATATAGCCAAGTGGAAGAAAGAGTAGTCCTGAATGAAGCACATATATCCAATCCTCTAGATCAGGTATTATTCCAAGATCCATTTGTTGTTTTCCTTAAGAAATATGAAGGAGTAATGGGTTCTATCATGAACAAGTTGCTGCCAAGAATGAGAAAAAACTTAAGCACTACTGTCCAGAAACAAACCAAATGGGAGTGGCTTTTTCATTATTTCTGCATCATGAAAGAACTAAACCAGAATCACCCATGTAATCATCTACTTGACTGGTTACATTGGAAAGAAGAGTTCACCAAATGTGTATGATGTATAGTTTAAGCTAGGATAGGTAGATAGTTAAAGCTCAGCCTTGCGAGCATCTTTCCAGTTTTAGATTGTTTGAATAAAAAGTGAAAAAGCAGAAAATACAAAAAACAGTAAAAAGTAGAAAAAGAGGGCAGTTTCTAAAAAGCAATGGTAAAGCCCCATGTTCCAAAAAATAGTCCTTCGGAAAGCGAGCAAGTCTAAATGCCGCTACTAGTACTTCAATGTCTTGTTCAGCTATCTAGCCTAATCATAGCTGAACATGTTTAAATTTAATTGCTGATAAGTTAGTGACTAAAAAAGATGGTCAACATTATGTAAGATTGACTTATCACAGAGAGTAGATTAGGAAAAGATACTGGTTCCACACGCCCAAAACAGAACCAAAGAGAGAAACGAGGGATGGAAAACACATTGTACACCTTAGCCCTGTTTTTCTAGATTTCCCTTTTGCAGAATAATATTTGTGTGCAGCTTGTCTTTCATGCCGCAAATACATGACAAATTAGACTGCCTAATCCTGATTTGATCATCTTTTAAATTTCGTGTTTTAGAATAGAGAACAAAATCCTGTCAAACAGCTTAATATTGACAGTTGATCTATCATAGGTAGAGTAAGGAAGGAGTTCATCAGTTTAATCTGAACTCCTGGCAGATATAAGTGTAGAGTTAGATAGGTTCATTTTGCAAAAAGAAAAAATATGCATTGTCAAAAAGGCTGCTAGTTCAAATGCGCCAAAAAAGAAGAAAAAATGTTAGGAAAGATAGTGGGGTAGGTAGAAATATCATTGATGCTAATCATGCTGTCACTTTTCAGAAATTGCATCAAAGAAGAATAAAATATTGCACCAATGGGTAAGGCACTGGTCTTCATAAGCCAGAGATCTGAAATTCTGGACACCTCCTGAAAAGGAGCTGCCCTCCCCAAATGGAGCCACTATTAGTCATTAGTATTTTTCATCTGTTAGTGATGACTAGTTCTCACAGCCAAGTTTTCTAGCAGCTGATCCAAAAATTTGTCATATTTTCCAGCTGGGAAAACACCCATAAAACTTTTTCACCCTCCTACTTTTCAGTCCGCCCATGACAAGATGAAACCCCATCATCAAATCCTACCTAGCCTCAGCCATACTAGTCTGCCCATCGGCTCTAAAAAGACAATCCAAATCTGTTAAAAAAGCCTCCCCTAAGTTAGGAAGTCGTGCTTTAAGGCATTTCACCCTTGGAAACCATCAAAGAGCCAAAAACCTCCATCTGCTTTAGACCAGTCACAACAGACCTCCCACCCTGCTAATAAAGTTAGTCATAGCCCTAAGTCGCGCCACTTATACACCCTTAAGTCTCAGCAATGCATAGACCATGATCTCAAGCTGATTTTAGGTGTTTTACACTATTTATGGATTTTACAAGCACAGGAAACATGTCAGCATCTCAGAAGACAATTCTTGGCTCTACATGAGAAGACAGATGCTTCTCAATGTGATCATGAGCCTGAGAGGCATCTGCAGGGCAAAGAATCTCTCATCAAGCTCCTGCAACTTCATTGAGCCTGAAAAGACAGTAGAAGAAAAACAACACTGTCAAACAGACTTGTAATCTGTCTTGGTCACATTAAACCTTCATCGCAAAGCGGAATTGATTTAGCGCCTCCTTCTGCATACACAAGTAGGCGATGGCCAATGTTTGACTTAAAAATAATTGCACTGACTATGAGATAGATGTGTAGATTTGTTTTAATGAACGGTGAGACAGTGCAATAACACATTGACTAGGGTTTTCATAGTAATGAGCCATGACCAGTATAAACGTTAATGTTTTTTCAAGTTTGTTTGCTTGCCATCATAGGTAAGGAACCCTTGTAAAACATGTTTATCAAACAATCTTCAGATATTTCGCCAAGTGAAAGGCCTCCTTCATTCATAGCGATGACGAACGTTAATTGGTTTCAAAGTCTTGTTTGATCGGAGAAACAGGGTAAGATACAAGAAAGCAACGGTACAAATCCAGTCAAGCTCATCTCTTAACAAGGTTTTGATAAAAGACAATGCACAGCTCCAACAAAATAAATTTTGAACAGTATTGATAAGATGAGTCATTGCACAGGTGAAAGGACATAATAGTGATTATGTTTCAAAGTACTGGTCTGCTCCAATCATAAAAGGTGTCCTTCAAATAGGATTATCATGAGTTGACAAAGAATATCTGGTCTTATCTCCTCGAGAGGCATTACAACTGAAAACAATTGTTCATAATATGCAAAAGGGGGCTTTGACATACCTTCGGGTTCTGGAGAATATCTTAAGACAAATATAGGCATGTTCATTATTTAAGGGCCAGAAACACCATATTGATACATTTTGAGCAGAGGAAAGATTGTAAAAGAAGCGCCCTTCTTGATAAACAGAAAATGACAGAGTCTAAATGAATGCAACTAATTTTGGCACCCACAGTTGGAAGAATAGCTGATGAAACACCTAGAGGCAGAAGTTGTCAACCAAGTTGAAAAAGACAAGCCATCTCCTTGCAAAATGATAAAGTAGTTTTCAATACTCTTTGACAGAGCTTGAATGGTATTTCCTTGTTAAAAGTGTCATGAAAGGTGTTAACAGTGACAAAAGATGGTAAATAGTTCATTGGGGTATTATTCAAAGTTGGAGTTTCTGTGTTAAATTGTCACCAAAGAGACAAAATTGGCAGAAATCACCTTTCAAACCTATATGCATAAGTGAACAGAGTTTTGAACTTTTCAAAATATGTTTGTTTTTTATAAAAAGGTTGATACATGTTAACATGGTTTAAAGGTGTGAAAACCCTGCTGCCAACATCGTTTCAAAAAGGTAGGCCCCTCTCAAACACAGTTAAAACTCTTAGGTATTCAAAAGGTAAACCAAGGAATTTCCAAAGAGCAAAAGGTTTAAAAACCCTCCCAAATCAAGCATAAAGGGACTGTTGGCCTTTGTGCATTTCAAAATGATAAAAATTGTGGCAAAGTCATTTTTGAAATCCCCCAAGCACGAAAAAAACATTCCTTTGCAGTTCACAAGGCCAGAAACAGAGTTTTCAAACCGATTTGCAGAAGTTTGAACATGTTTAAACCGCTCGGCGCTCCTGTGCAACCGCGCGGCACTCCTGTGCGCAGAAAACACAAAGAACAACGAAGGTGCACGATGCTCCTGTGCAAGCGCGCGGCGCTCCTGTAGCCGTGGGTCACAAGGGCCCGACAGTGACCCGACAACAAAGGTTTGCGTGACGTTCTTCACTGCAAAAGTGCCGCGCACAATTGTGATGCTTCTAACGCCTCCAAATCACTTGTAAAGGTTTCTCAAGCTCTTCAAAAGGTTTTTCCTCGATTTGTGGAGGTATTTTTATGCACCCCCTTGGTTTTTCAAAAAGCTGTCAAGTGATGTAAAGGGTTAGAAGGCCACAGTTTCAAGCTTTGGTGTGAAAACAAAATGTTGTGTTTCCATTAACTGGTGAAACATCAAATGCTTGTAAGCTTTATTTTTATTAAAAGACCATCGATTTTCCCTCACTATCGTGGTGAAACGAGGTAAAATTTGTCAGCCATGTGCATTGTTTGAAACTGTGAGAAAGTTGCCATGTACAGTTGGAAGGTGTGTGGATCAAATTAGTGCAAGGAGCAGTAGAGTATAGAGAAGACAGTTTTGTGTGAGAGGAGTCTTTTATGATTTTAAGGATAGAAGATTGTTTGTGACAGCTTAAAAAAAATCTCAAAACTCTGTCACCTTGTCCCTTAAACACAGTGACTGACTGACTGTGTAAATGCACTATGGTGACTGTATTTATGGTGTTAAATTGGTCAAGTTGCATGACAAGAAGAAAGCAGTATTTTGTTGAAAAAGAGTTAATCATTGATTAAATGCTACAAAACTCCATCCTCTTATCCTTTTACACAGTAACTATTAACTGTGTAGATACCTCCTTTGACCAGCTGTCTTCATATTGTTGAAAATATTTGTTGAAAGGCACACCTGAAGGGGTGGTGTTTTGTTGAAGGGAAGTTTTATTGTTGAATACTATAGGCTTGGTTTCTACATCACAAAAAGCACAACAAGACCTGATTGATCTATCTTATACACAGTGACTTTGGATTGTATAAAGACACTTTGGTTGACTGTGTGCTTTACTGTGTTTTCATTGTGGATATTGGCTGATTGATATTCAGAGATTGGGAAAGGCATCATTTTGAAGAGACAGGGGTCTTGTATAAAAAAAAGGGACATTTTAAGCAACATCCAAGATCATTGTTGCCTTATTGAAACAGTGAGTTGACAGGCTGGGACAGAGTTGTTTTGAAGAACATTTTTCACAAACTTTGAGATAGTGTGGTGTTTCTGGAGCGCATCCAAGTCAATATGCCGCCCAGGCAAGATAGTATAAGTGGTTTACACAAGAGATATGAGCCAATTTCTACTCAGGAAGTCAATGCACACCCATCTATCCTTTTCAAATTTCATGAGGTGGGTTGTTTGGATTTCTGCCAGAGGGTACAAGAAGTCAAAAGTTTCTCGCCCTTAACACACTTGTGTGCCTTGAGGTTCAAAGGCAAACATTTCCAAGTGGCAGGCCTTGATTTCAAGTTCTCTCCGAGCTCTGTATCCAAAGCCACTAAAATCCCATACATTGGCGAGAAATGGTTCAAGCAAGCCTATCTAGACTTGGATGACTACAAGCCCTTCATCAAGCCCGAGCACAGAGAAGCATGCACTGCTATTTTTCCTTTCTCTCATCTTCTTGCCAGCTATGCTCCTCTTATGAAGATCATAATGAAATATTTCACTTGTGAAGGGAGATTTTCCCGAGTTTATGCCTACAACATCAGACTGTTGATGCACTTCACTAGAACCAAGCAGCTCAATCTCCCTTACTTCTTGTGCAAAAGCATTGAGAAAATGGCCTGCTTAGTCCAGAAGAAACCTCCATCACAACAATTAGCTTCTCTTTTCCATCATTCTCTGATTAAAATCATCATCCTTCACCAGCTGGAGAAGAAAGGGGTTTCTTGGGATGTTTTTATCAGTCACCCGGATTTCTCCACTGTCCCTCCGGTCCATACATCTCCCACATTGCCTACTCATTGCCCCTCACCTTCCTCTAGCAGACCTACTCCTAGAAGGCTCAGATTCACCACAGAATAGTCAAGAGATCATGGAGAAGGAGAGGGAAGTGGACAGCAAGAAGAGGAGGGACATGAACATGAAGAGAAAGATGAGGAATAGCAGGAAGAAAATGATGGAGGACAGCAGCTTGACAGTGATGCAAGTGAATAGCAGCAAGAGCAAGAAGAGAAGAGTGCTGAGCAGCAGAAATTTAGTGAGGAAGGACAGCAGTTTGGGCAGCAGTTTGAGCAGCAGCTTGAACCACAAGATGAGCAGGAAGCTGAAGCACAGCAGCAGCATGATGTTGGTGAACAGGGGCAACAGTTTGAGCAGCTTCATGATGTTGTGGAACAGGGGCAGCATAAAGAGGACAAACAACACCCTCATCATGATGCACAGCTCCCTCCTCAAGATACACAGCAGCTTCAAGAGGAAGGGAAATTTCAAGAAGGTGACAAACAAGATGACAAAGGCAAAGCAATCATGCCTTCCTCCCCTGAAAAGGCTAAACCCAAGACAATAAGGAAGAGAGTGCCCAAGGTTGTCACTCCAAATGTAACAAGAGCTCTCCGTAGCAAAGGGAAGTTTCCCAAAAGGCCTACCATTGACTTGCCTAGGAGGAAGAGCGCAAGACTAGCCTTCAAGGGGAAAGGGAAAGGCAAGGTAGGAGAAGGTCATGAGCATGGAGGTGCATTGGCTACCATCTCAATTCAAAGTGACGACAGTGACAACGAGGCCCGGATTCTTGAAAATATCTTAATCCATAGAGAGAGCCAAATTGGGGCATTGGAGAATGACCTTCATCGAGCGAGGAACTTCAATAAATTCTTGCAGATCCAAAAGAGCCAAATGAGTGCCCACATGGCTGTCTATGAGTCACAAGCTATCAAGTACAAGAAAGAAGCTGCTAAAGCACAAGCAAGGATAGATGAGCTCATAGGCGAGTTTGATGAAGATAAAGAAGAAGACCAGCCTAGGCGGAAAAGGCCTAGAACCATAGGGCTTAAAAAAGCCCTTGAAAAGCAAAAGGAAGAGGAACAAGCCCTTCTTCAAACCACTCGCCTCACTACACTACTTGAGCAAGAGATTGAAAGCAATAAGGAGGCATGACTAGAAAGAGCCAATAAACATTTGTAGATGAAGCTTGAGAAGGCAAACAGGGACTTAGAGCTACAAAGGAAGATGACAAAACATTATCAGAAGCTAAATCAGTTTGCCCGGCGCAAGTTAAAGGCCACTCAAGAGAAACTAAAGGAAGTAAAAGGGAGGCGCCCAGCACGGAAAAAGAAGAAGGACACATCAACACTTGACATTTTGGCTTCAGTTTCGGAGCATGTTTCCAAGGACCCTTGAGGGTCATGCACCCCAATTTTGGGCACTTTTTGACAATTTTTGGTTTTTTGGCATTTTTGAGTTTTTTGTCAAAACTCATGAAATTCGCCATTTCATTTTAGGGATTTTTCAAAGGAGGAAAATGGTATCATTGGATGCCATAATTTCAAGAACACACCCTCAGCAATTTTCAGGACATTTGAAGATCATTTTTCCCCTCAAAATGGCGAAAAATGCTCGCTTTTTACACACTCTGCCCGGTCTATCAGCAGACTGTAATTTTCTGGTTTTTTACACACAGGTGCAGTTTTGGAGGACTTCCAGGCATTAGATTATATAAATTTCAGTTGTTCTGGAAAGTAGACACTCAGATCTTTCTAATGAGCTATCATGAGCCTCGTTTCGACATCAGGAAGGCTGCCAAATGTTGCTGGAAAGTCAGGGGACCTTTTGCTGATGTAAATTTTGAATATTTTTGTAATTTTTGAACCTTTAAAAACTGATATTTCCTCATGTGCGTTTAGCTATTTTTATACATGAGAAGTTATGCAAAGTCAATTAAATTCCCTTTTTAGCATTTTTTAGATATTTTGTGAGATATTTTTGTGCCTTGGGCTTTGCAAAGCCTCAAGGACAAATTTAGATATTTTGATTAGGCCAATAGGATGGCAAGTTGAACCATGAGGTTTTCCTCACTTGAGCCTATATATTCCAAAGGCTTTCATTGTAAAACAAGGCTGAACTTGAGAAGAGAAGCAATATATGGTCATATAAGCTTTGGAAGAAATACTTGTCTTATGTTTTTGGATTGCCTCTTGGATGCTCTTGGATGAATGAAGAAGGATTGTTGTTGGATTCCATGACTTGGTAGAATGGTATAGTGTCTCTTGCTTTGTTGTTGTCTTCTATTTTTCATTCATGAATACATGTTTCTTGCTTGCTATAGATCAGTAGAGAACAAATTTGAGACATGCCCATGGAGGCACCTCAAATTTCCTGTTTCTTCATAGCTTCTTTGTTTTCTTCTTTCTAAGTAACATTAAAGAATTCTTGACTGCTCTTTAATATTTAGGATATAGTTGCTTGTTTCATTCATGGTTTTATACATGCTAAGAAGGACTTACGATACGCCCTGCTTACCTATGGCTAGCTATAGTTCCATCCATGAAATTTCTCTTTGACTGATTAGATTATCATTTTGTTTGAACCAAGGAGGCCTAGTTTCAATCTAGCCCTTTGCCTAAAACTATGCAAATCTTGTTGTTCAAAGTGCCCAATAACTTGAAGTACTGTGTTTAGGCATTCCGGCATAGTGTTTCGAGGTGTTTGTATTCCTTAAGTGTTTTCCCCAAATTCTGAAAGCCATTTCCCAAAGTTAGAGGGTCTTATACTTCTATGCATGGCTTGAATGTTTATTTCTATGTATTGATTAGCTTATAGTTACATTTTGCATGATTAATGGTTTTCCCTACCATGTTTATGTCTGCTATTAAACTAGTTATGCTTGAAATCCTTTGTCGTTCACAAACTTGATGTCCATTTACTCCATTTTCCCAAAGATCCTTTCTACCTTGAATCAAATCGGCCCTTCAATAGCCTTGTATTGTCATCTAATAGCTTTCTTGACCTTTTGACCCCATAGCCCAGTTAATCTAACATATTGTTACCTATTTTATATCTTTGATCAGTTTCATCCCTCACAACTTAAAAAACCAAAAAACTTACTTCATAACTAGCCTAAAATCATAACACAATAAGCAAACACATAGATATCCCTTACACTTATAGAGAGAGCCCTCTCTGAGTCCAGGAAGGCTAGGTCCTTGGGCTCCAAAGCTTGGTTTGATGTTACACTGTCATTTGGCTTGCCAATCAGCCAAATCACGGGACCCTAACATAATGGCGATCACGGTGGGACTTATTGAGTACATGATAGTCTAGCGAACTCTTATAGACTCTTTAGTCCTTCAACATTTAACTTAGACCATCAGCCTTTAGAATCATTTAGAGTAAACTCTCTGTTTCACCATCTTAGCAAAGTGATGAATCAGGTTTATAACACTCTTACATACTAGGCTACACATAAAACTCAGAAAAAACCACAAAAACTCCCTTAGATTGGTTTTTGACAGTATTGGTGGTGGACCATACACATATACCTCAAAACAACTAAAAATCCACCTGGCGACTCCACTAGCCTCCAGTAGGCCTTACTATTTTACCGAACTCTAGGTTACTATCCGATCGACCTATCCCATATGGTAGGACATTGAGTACATGATAGTCTAGCAAACTCTTATAAACTCTTTGGTCCTTTAGGTACTTAAACAAGCAAGCAGTCCATAAAATCATTTTGAGTAAACTCTTTTTGTTCTCGCCACCCTAGCAAAGTGTTGAAACAAGTTTAGAATACTTTAACAAACCATAGGCTGCACATAAAACTCAAAAAACCCCAAAATATTCCCAGATTGGCTTTTCCCTAGTTACTGGTGGTGGACCATAGCTACATCTCTTCAAAAACAACCAAGTTCCACCTGGCGACTCCACTAGCCTCCAGTAGGCCTTTTTCCCCATTAGTCCTTATAAAGTCTCCTAGGAATGCATTAAGTAATCCCAATCATGCTAATGGAGGACAACATGGTTCAATTCCTCCACCTGAGGACACAAAGGAGAAATGCTCCGATGAGCAGAGAACATATCCCTGGTTTCCCACACAAAATGCCTACAGATGTAAATTGGTTCGCAAAACTGCCTCTCTTTCGAAATGAAAATATTGACGACCCATTTTTACACCTCATAAAATTTCATATACATGTATGGAAGTTAAGGGTTGAATGGCATGAGGACTGCCTCATGAAAATGTTCATGGGTACATTAGAAGAAGAGGCAAGAGAATGGTATGAAAACCTAGAGCCTCGCACCTTGTTTTCTTTAAAGGATTTCCACAAAGTATTTTGTAAACGATATATAGGACATTGTCCATCTCTATCATTGGATGAAAATTGTTGTGATCACTTTGAAAACCTCATACAACACCTTGTAAGCATTGAAGAAAACTTAGGAAATTGGCATCCTGAGGAATTTTTAGAGGAGGTCCATAATTTTCTTACCCAAGCTAACCATCAAGATGACCAAGAAGAGTTGATCCTAGATGAAATCCATCAAGAAATAAGAGAGGATCCACAAGAGCTCTTTGAAAAGGTTGAAACCAATAACAGTCTATCTTCCCTTCCCTGCAAAATGCAAGAGGACATTCAACCACAAGATCAACTTCCACAAAAAATGGAAAGAAATTTTTGCCCACTTCAAAGAAAACAGAAAATACCTTCTCCTTTAACTAAAGAGGAAATAGGTCAAACTATAAACATACAGACAGCCTCTGAAACTTCATATAACCAAAACTTCTCTGATCTTTCTCCTGTAAATCCTGCATATCATAAATCAGAAAATAGATTTGTAAATCAAGTTGAAGAAAAGCAATATGATAGTCCAATATACATGGCTGGTGACATTACTTATGTTAATGATTCTCCAATGTTTGATCAATATGTTGATGATTATGATTTCCAAACTGAAGCTAACTTTTCAGAAGACTCAGTTTTTGATTTTCGGGAGAAAGCTCAGTTTCATAAACTTGAGAAAAGTGAGCAGCCATTACAGATCATCTATGACACTGATGAGAAGAGCCTTGAGAGTCCAGAAGTAAGTAAAGAGTATCGGACTCTTTGCTCTATTTCACTTCAGTCCATCAGAGATAACATTCACATAATTGGAAATCAGCAGTTTTTCAGCTTTGATGATGAGGTTGAGGAGGATGATGAAATTATCGAGCATGCTGTAAATGAGAAGCCTTTTCCTGAAATGGTTGAGGAAATCATTTTAGAAATGGAATATTCCTTTACTCCAGATTTGTAGCCACCAAGTTCCATTGAGTTACAAATTGCAGATGAAGAAATAGAGGTTGATAAACACATGGGAGTTGTCACACTATCCTTTCAAGATAATTTACTATCAAGGTGTATCCCTGCCCATCATCCTGATGACCTTCACACAGTTTTCAGCCCGCCCTATCAAAACACATCAGCTTGGAAAGGAAACTACACTGCAATATATGATGAGCCTGACAGTTCAAGTGATCATGAGCAAGGGGAAGAGTTTCCTTACCAGGAGAGTCCTAGATATAGCCAAGTGGAAGAAAAAGTAGTCCTGAATGAAGCCTATATCTCAAATCCTCTAGATCAAGTATTATTCCAAGATCCATTTGTTGTTTTCCTTGAGAAATTTGAAGGAGTAGTGGGTTCTATGTTGAACAAGTTGCTGCCAACAATGAGAAAAAACTTAAGCACTACTGCCCAAAAACAAACCAAATGTGAGTGGCCTTTTCATTATTTCTGCATCATGAAAGAACTAAACCAGAATCACCCATGTAATCATCTACTTGACTGGTTACATTGGAAAGAAGAGTTCACCAAATGTGTATGATGTGTATAGTTTAGGCTAGGATAGGTAGATAGTTAAATCTCAGCCTTGCGAGCATCTTTCCAGTTTTAGACTGTTTGAAGAAAAAGTGAAAAAGCATAAAATACAAAAACAGTAAAAATCAGAAAAGAGGGCAGTTTCTAAAAAGCAATGGTAAAGCCCCATGTTCCAAAAAATAGTCCTTCCGAAAGCGAGCAAGTCTAAATGCCGCTACTAGTACTTCAATTTCTTGTTCAACTATCTAGCCTAATCATAGCTGAACATGTTTAAATTTATTTGCTGATAAGTTAGTGAGTGAAAAAGATGGTCAACATTATGTAAGCTTGACTTATCAAAGAGATTATATTAGGAAAAGATATTGGTTCCACACGCCCAAAACAAAACCAAAGAGGGAAGCGGGGATGAAAAACAAATTGTGCATCTTAGCCCTGTTTTTCCTAGTTTCCATTTTATGCAAAATAATATTTGTGTGCAGCTTGTCTTTTATGCTGCAAATGCATGACAAATCAGACTGTCTAATCCTAATTTGATCATCTTTTAAATTTAATGTTTTAGATTAGAGAACAAAATCCTGTCGAACAGCTTAATCTTGAAAGTTGATCTAGCATAGGTAGAGTAATGAAGGAGTTCATTAGTTTAATCTGAACTCCCGGCAGATATAAGTGTAGAATTAGATAGGTTCATTTTGCAAAAAGAAAAATATATATTCAAAAGGCTGCTAGTTCAAATGCGCCAAAAGGAAGAAAAAATGTTAGGAAAGATAGTGGGGTAGGTAGAAATATCATTGATGCTAATCATGTTGTCACTTTTCAGAAGCAGCATCAAAGAAGGATGAAATTTGCCCCAATGCGTAAGGCACTGGTCTTCATAAGCCAAAGATCTGAGATTCTGGACACCTCTTGAAAAGGAGCTGCCCTCCCCAAATGGAGCCACTGTTAGTCATCAGTATTTTTCACCTGTTGTTGATGACTAAATTCTAGCTAAGTTTTCTAGAAGCTGATCTCCATATGTCAATTTCTCATCTAGGAAACCCCCATAAACTTTTTTGCCTTCCTACCTTTTCAGTCCGCCCATGACGAGATGAAACCTAATTATCAAATCCTACTTAACCTCAACCATACTAGTCTGCCTATCAGCTCTAAAAAGACAATCCAAATCTGTTCAAAAAGCCTCCCCTAAGTTAGGAAGTGGTGCTTTAAGTCATTTCACCCTTGGCAACCATCAAAGGGAAAAAAACCTCCATCTGCTATAGACCAGTCACAACAGACCTCTCACTCTGCTAATGAAGTTAGTCACAACCCTAAGTCGCGCCACTTATACACCCTTAAGTCTCAGCAATACATGGACCATGATCTCAAGCTGATTTTAGGTGTTTTACACTGTTTGATGGATTTTACAAGGACAAGAAACATGTCAACATCTCAGAAGACTATTTTCAGCTCCACATGAGAAGACAGCTGCTTCTCAATATGATCATGAGCCTGAGATGCACCTACAGGGCAAAGAGTTACTCACCAAACTCTTGCAACTTCATTTAGCCCGAAAAGACAGCAGAAGAAAAAGGAAACACTGTCAAGAGACTGTTGATAAGTCATGGCTAAAACCTCCTTCATTTATAAGCAGAGGTTTAAGGCGCCTCCTTCATATACAAGTAGAGGGCGATGGCCAATGTCTGACTTAAAGAATTGCAACTGACTGTAATCAAAGTTTGTTAATAAACAGTGAGACAGTGACACAGATTTTCTGGAGAACAGTGATGATTGAAGACTGAGGTAAAAGCATCAATGTTTTCACTGTTTTTGGCCTGCCATCATATGTAAGAAAACCCTTGTCAATATGTTCATCAGGTAGCCTACATGTGGCTGGGATAGAAGGTTGACAAAGCATAGATATTTTGCCAAGAGAAAAAGGCCTCCTTCATTCAGAAGCAGATGGCCAGGGCGTTAATTGATTTCAAGGTCTGTATGATTAGAGAAGCAAGGTAAGAGACCAAATGGAAAGCAGGGGTACCACTGCAATCCAAGGAGGTCAAACTTATCTCTTAACAAGGTTTTGACAAAAGACAGTCCATATCTCCAACAAAATAAATTTTGAACAGTGGTAATAAGATGAGTCATTGCACGGGTGAAAGGACATAATAGTGATTATGTTTCAAAGTATTGGTCTGCTCCAATCATAAAAGGTGTCCTTCAAATAGGATTATCATGAGTTGACAAAGAATATTTGGTCTCATCTCCTCGAGAGGCATTACAACTGAAAACAATTTTTCATAATATGCGAAAGGGGGCTTTGACATACCTTCGAGTTCTGGAGAATATCTTAAGACAAATATAGGCATGTTCATTATTTAAGGGCCAGAAACACCATATTGATACATTTTGAGCAGAGGAAAGATTGTAAAAGAAGTGCCCTTCTTGATAAACAGAAAATGACAGAGTCTAAATGAATGCAACTAATGTTGGCACCCACAGTTGGAAGAATAGCTGATGAAACACCTAGAGGCAAAAGTTGTCAACCAAGTTGAAAAAGACAAGCCATCTCCTTGCAAAATGACAAAGCAGTTTTCAATACTCTTTGACAGAGCTTGAATGGTCTTTCCTTGTTAAAAGTGTCACCAAAGGTGTTAACAGTGACAAAATATGGTCCATAGTTCATTGGGGTATTATTCAAAGTTGGAGTTTCTGTGTTAAATTGTCACCAAAGAGACAAAATTGGCAGAAATCACCTTTCAAACCTATATGCATAAGTGAACAGAGTTTTGACCTTTTCAAAATATGTTTTTTTTTTTATAAAAAGGTTGTTACATGTTAACATGGTTTAAAGGCGTGAAAACCCTGCTGCCAACATCGTTTCAAAAAGGTAGGCCCCTCTCAAACGCAGTTAAAACTCTTAGGTATTCAAAAGGTAAACCAAGGAATTTCCAAAGAGCAAAAGGTTTAAAAACCCTCCCAAATCAAGCATAAAGGGACTGTTGGCCTTTGTGCATTTCAAAAGGATAAAAATTGTGGCAAAGTCATTTTTGAAATCCCCCAAGCACGAAAAAAACATTCCTTTGTAGTTCACAAGGCCAGAAACAGAGTTTTCAAACCAGTTTGCAGAAGTTTGAACGTGTTTAAACTGCGCGGCGCTCCTGTGCATGTCGGGTGACCTCACATGGTGCGACACGAAGCTCCCAATCGAACGAATATGCCACAAGGGAGAAAACAGAAAACGGGCCACTCGAACATGCACAAGGCACTCGAGCAGGCACAACTTAGCAAAACTGAAACAGGCGCCCTCGAAAAAAATGGCCTGACCCGAACGCGCATGGTTTGGCGACCTCGCACGACGCGACACGACGCGCCCGACCGAATGATGCCACAAGGGAGAAAATAGCAAATGGGCCACCTGAATGTGCACAAGGCACCCTAGTGGTCATAACCTAGCAAAACTGATATGGGCACCCTCGAACGAAATGGCTCGAACCGAATGCGCCCGGTCGAGCGACCTCACACGGCGCGACATCGTGTGCCCGACCGAATGATGCCACAAGGGAGAAAATGGAAAACAGGCTGCCCGAACGTGCACAAGGCACCTGGGTTATCACAACTTAACAAAACTGATCATATGGACACCCTCAAACGAAACAGCCCGACCTGAACACGCCCGGTCGGGTGACCTCACACGGCGCGACTAGACGTGCCTAACCAAATGAATATGCCACAAGGGAGAAAATTGAAAAGGGTCGCCCGAACATGCACAAGGCACTCAGGCTGTCACAACTTAGCAAAACTGATCATACGGGCGCCCTCGAATGAAACGACCCGACCAAAATGCACCCGGTCGGGCGACCTCACACAGCGTGACACGACGCACTTGACCAAATGAATATGCCACAAGGGAGCATACAGCAAACGGTCCCCTAGTAGATCAAGGTAACCATCCCCTAGTAGATTAAGGTATCCTATTTCTAATAATTACACCTCACCCAAAGCCCACAAATGCATGCCAAAAATTAACTGTTAGGATATTACATGTCTTATAAACATTAGGGAATACATTGAATGTTTCTTTGGTACTTTGAATGAAAAACATCTACCATCTACCAAGGGGTGGGATGCCATTCCACTTTTTAATGGCACCTGACCTCCAGATTTCCTTGACTTCCATGGCAGCTTGTGCTAATCAAATTTCCCCCTACTAACCCACAAGGGCTTGGAGAAATAAAACCCTGGTGGGGGCAACAACAACACCCCACACAAGCTTTCTAAATAGAGATTAGAGTCTAGATATATGCCACGTTTGGACAATAAACACTAGACAAATTAGTTTGTCAAATCCTTTTAGGTAGACACTAATTAGCTCGAAGACACCTTCAACACTCTATTGAGGTATAATAGATGATATTTTGGTCACTTGTGAACAAATTCATTCTTTAATTTACAATACAATCAACGAACCTGATCTTATTAGATACAATTTTAGAACAACAATGGCCAGATAAGTCGCATTAACTCCACCCCTTCACCTGGAGAAAACTGATTTTTCAACGTTGGAAAATTTCAAGACATATATTCATTGTTCGATGTTGAAGACAGTACATATAAGAGATGTAGGCATACTGCAAAAATATGTCAAGCTGAGTATTGTGCAATATGTTTATCATAATATAGGGTTTGCTCAACTATAAAGAGTGGGGAGGGATTCTGTCAAGCAGGATATAGGTTCTTTGTTTATGTAATGTGATCTTTTGGATGCCAATGAAATAAGACGGACACAGGAGCTAAGGAAAAGAGACGATATTAAACCTGAAGAACTGAAATAGATGCTATTAATCTGAAATAGCACGAAAAATGTAGGAAATGGACCATAAAAAACACTAGTGTGCCCATCCTAAATTTACCCCCCTATCCTTTTTTTATTACTTGGTTAAATGATTTGAATAGTCTAAAATTGGTTAAAGTAACTCCTGAAATTACAGTTACACACCAGTTACGCTGGGATACACCACAATGGAAGTACAAACTTGATTACAAGCTCTCCAGATCTACTTTACAACTTCAAGAGGTAAGGTAAATTTTGGAAAGCATAAAATTCTCTTTTTTCTATTCCCAATTTCAGTTCCCCAGCTTCAATTCCAGACTTATAGTTCCTCCACCCTCTATGCCCCCAAGATGGTATTGAAGAGACCAGTTCAAATATTCTACGATTATTTATGGTCTTCAAGTAGTAGGCAAGGTAGAATCACCAATCCAGTATCATTGTCAATAGTGTGTGCTCCTAAACTGGCATGAAGTGTAGGTCCGGTGGAAGACCCAATGTCACTCCCAGTAGTGAAAGGAGTAAAGAGCCTATTGGACCTCACACCTTCAGATGAGCTTTGGAAGTAGATTATCCTTTTTTATGCTTCAATGATGCACACCACCTAGAAAGCCCTCTTGTTGCCTTGCTACTTAATTACTTGAATGCCACTGCAAAAACCCATGAGGATAGTTGGGCCTTGGTGGTCCTAAACCTTTGATTTAACCCAAAGAAGAGGGTAAAGGAATGGAAGGATGTTGAGATCACAAGAGAGAGGGAGAGAATTGAATGGATAAACCAACAAGTCCTACAACCTGCAATAAAAGAGTGTGTGTGTGTGTGAGAGAGAGAGAGAGAGAGTGAGTGTATGGCACTAAATAATCCCTTGACAAAGTGTAACTTCCAGCTTGAAAAGAGAAAGAGAACTTAAAATATGGGTGCCTGTAGGCTAAACAAATCAATCACTAAATGAATCAATATGATGCTACAAATAACTCATGAGATATGTATTTACAGTGTACAAACAACTTATAAGGTTTGGTTCCTTCACCACTAGACAGTTATGGGCCCACAATTGCCTAGGCCAAACTTGGCCACCTAAAATAATATACAATAAAGTGACTAGGTCGTTTGTTAAACTATACAACTACGTCTTCCCATTGGTATTACTACGTCTTCCCATTGGTATTACTACATATTTTCATGGCCATGGATATGTCAATATACATCAAGAAGACAACTAATACCAGTAGGAAGACGTAGTAATTGTAAGATAGTCATGTACTCCATCACAAATTAGGAGGGGTAGCATGAGTGACGCGCCTCCAAAGCCAAAGGTCTTTTTTCCAACCCCAATGGTATGATTCTACATCACGTGAATGGATAAAAGATTGGCATACAACAATGTATCAAGTATCAACACTTAGTGCTATTCTTGCCTCTCCAAAATGGGAACTAAACATTTGTTGATCTACACTTAGAAGCTAAGAAAGCTCAGCTCGAGATCCTAAATATTGGGGACAAAAAACATGAATGGAATCCCCATCAAAATTTGCACCAAGTGGCCACCATATTTGTGGGTTAATAATAATTTTAGAGCCCATATGTAGATATGGTTATAATCCATGTAAAGAATGTTTGTGGACACTTGGAGGACCATTAATAAAAACAAAATCCTTATCATGCAAATCTATTTAAGCTAATCTCTAGGAAAAGTTTTCTTCCCTTGAAACATTTCAAGCCCTAAGAAGGCAAGCTGTTGAACCACTTTCTTAGCAAATCTTGTATTTCCACTATCATTTCCTAGCTCATTCATAAATATATTTATTTGAGAATCACAACAAGCAAGAACCAAATCATCCATACATGCACTAAAAGCATCTAAGGATAAAAATTCAATCAAAAAAATGTCAATTGAATTCAAGCACTTCACTACCGCTCCTGAACCTTTGCACTTGACAATTTCATTACAAATTTGAGTAAGAAAACTCAACAATTTTGTTTTATCACCATTGAATAATATAATTTCACTATTTATTGTTGGGTATGTGTTATATTCTTTCCACGACTATGCAGTGGGTAGTCTGATGTATGCAATGGTCTGTACTAGACCAGACATTGCACATGCAGTGGGTGTATTGAGCAGGTTTATGTCAAACCCAGGGAAGGAGCATTGGACAACAGTGAAGCGGGTTTTCAGATATTTACGTGGCACTAGTGATTATGGCTTGTGCTACCAGGGAAGACCAGGATTGGAAAGAATGTTGGACATTTGTGGTTTTGTTGATGCAGACTGGGCTTGAGATCTGGACCAAAGAAGATCTACAAGTGGGTATGTGTTTAGCCTATTTGGAGGTGCAGTCAGTTGGATGAGTAAAAGACAGTCTGTAGTGGCGCTTTCAACTACAGAGGCAGAATACATAGCAACCACTCATGCAAGCAAGGAATCAGTTTGGTTGCAGAGATTGTGTTCAAGTATGGGGTTGGTACAACAACTATAAGGATAGACTATGATAGCCAAAGTGCAATTTCTTGGCTAAGAACCATGCTTATCATTCAAAGACAAAGCACATTGATGTTCAATATCACTTTGTTAGAGATATGGTTGAAGCTAAAAGGGTGTTGCTGGTAAAGGTGGACACTTTGAATAATGTTGTAGATGCATTGACGAAGTCTGTAAGCACTCAGAATTTCTCTTAGTATAGAGAAACAACGGGTGTTGAAGAATTTGCCCAATGACTAAGCTCTCCTGTGGTCCCCTATGGAAAGAAAACAACAAGTGGGAGAATGTTGGGTATGTGTTATATTCTTTCCACGACTAGCCCCACGTGTTGTACGTTGCGCCGGGCACAGCAGGGGGGTCACAGGGGGGTGGCAGCCCCCCCTGTCGGGGTCTGGGGCAGCGCCCCAGCAAAAAATTTTTTTGATATGCGGTCCCACTCATAGGCAGATCCACCCATGTTTTGTGCATGAATTTGCACATGGTTTTGGGGTACGATGGTTTTCGGCCCCTGGTATTTTGTAGATCCAGTCAAGGGAACTACGGTTATGTTCTAATCCAGGGTTAATGGATTGGGTTTTATGTATGCTTCGGCATGTATATATATGTGTTGTAACACTAAAAGGAATATAATGAAAAATCAAGCTGGTCATCCCGATTTGGGATCCAGGGGAAAATCTTTGTGTTTATCTGTTTTATGTTTTATGTTCTCGCTATTGTTTATTTTCTGTTATAAGATTCATGTGTAGATAATTTTTGTTCAGGGTTAAAACCTACATTTCTTATGAGAAGCCCATTCTCCTCACAGTTCAAATCAAGAGGTAAGTTCATCTGAAGAATTTGCCTAGCTGTCCAAAATGGCCCTCCATCATGCACTTTAGTGACTGCTGGTTCATGCAAGTTTCCATAAGTCCACATTGATAGTTGATTCAGTGTCGTTTTATCCAACATAGATTTGATATATTATGATGTAATCAAATTTTGGAGGTCCAGGTGTAACAACAGTTTTAAAAACACACAACCCAAGATCACCTTGAGCTGACTATTGACTGGGAAATTTAATCGTCCCACAAGTAATGCGACCACTCGTTATAAGGATCTGGCAAGGGCACTGCAAATAAGAAAGCGTTGTCTTCATATATAGTTTATATCCCTTGTCTGCCATTTGATCATGCAACTTCACAACCTCTAAGATCTTGTTCTCTTTTATTAGCCCATAAATTATGGTATTGTATGTAATTATGTCAGGCATGCAGTCATTCTCATTCATTTCTTCGAGGAGAAGGGAATCTTCATCTGATTTCCCTCCCTTGAAATATCCATTGACAAATGTATTATAGGTCACTACAGTTATCTTTATTCCGCTCGTTAAAGCATCACTGAAAATCTCTTTAGCCTTATCTAATCTACCTACTTTGCAGAAATTGTCTACTAGCAAGGTGTAAGTATAAAAATTTGGCTTACAGCCCTTTTAATTATACTCAACCACTCCAGGGCCTCTTTAATGCACAAATTTTATGTATTAGAAAGGTAAATTTAGAAATCATTTCAGTTTTCATTTTGTGTTTTCAAGTTAGATATTGTTTTCAAGTTTTCACATTTCTAATTTTATTGCAATGTGGTAGACTGAACGTGGCAGTACAAGAACAACCCCAGGATGGGATGATCACGGAAAGGGGCCAGCCGAAGAACATGTAAAGTGCCAACCTTTCTCTATCTTCAGGTATTTTAGTTATTTACATAATTGAAATAGTGTTAATTTTGTTTGAATATGCAGATGCTTGGCCATGGTGTGCCTGATGATTCCATCAACGAAGAAGATTTTTCTTCATCCCCATGTCCATTACTGTTGCTGCAAAAAAAGGTGTGAAAAACAAAGTTGGAACTTGAGCGTTTGGTAGATGTTATGCCTCAAACACCTGAATTAGGAATGAGGATAAGACAACTTATGACCCAGCTAGATACATATAAGGTAATAATAAAAAATCAAAAGGATATTTTTTTTGTTTTGCATGACATCAATTGTGATAGTTTGATTTTTAATATTTACATTAACTAAACTAACAAAAAAATCCTTTTGTATGTAGCATTATCTGACACCTTCTGCCCCCGGTGTTGGTGGTAGTGGGACACAAAGGCAAGAGATTGCCAAGGAACCCTCTCGTACACCTTCTACACCTTTAGATGGCAGCCAAGAAACACACCCTGCCCAAGAAGACACCTAGCCAACCGCTAAACGTGTTGGCAGTGATGAGGATGGTCTGGCCGACTATATTATTGTGTTTCCTAGAGCTACACGTGTCACCTCCACGGGGACCATTGATGGCACGTTTTTGGTGAATGATGAAGGTGTTCCTATAAAGCATGTACAACTCCTAAGTAAGTTTTAATATTTTAAATATTTCATGTACTCTATCTAAAACATATTTTATCATGATTTTTATTTTTAAATTAATGATAATATATTTTTCTATGTAGGAAACAATGAGTTCTACAGGTTTTTGGAGAGCAAGGCATTGGTAATTTTTGGCCCAACCATATGCAAAAGGTGGAATTCCCAGAATTCCAACCTGAAAAAAGAACTTCTAGATTATCTATAATCCGTTTTTGGGGTTGGCACATTTGATAGAACAGTGGTCGCTCAGGTAGTTGGAAAATATCTAAAATATACTAGGGACACCTGTAGGACACAATTTCAAATTAACTCTAGATACAAGTGTCCTTTCACAATTCCAGAGAGGAAGTGGAGAGCACTCATCGATGACGGAAAAGAGAAAAAGGCCAAGAAAGAAGGAAAGATGCTAACTGGACCCACAAGGTAAATTACAACTTTAATTCAATAGCTTTAATTTTCTCTATGTCTAAAATAAAAGTGTGCTACGTCATATTTGACTTCAAGCTTTTGATGATAGGTTGCCTGACACCTCGAAGGCTATCAAATCTAGGATTGAAAAAAAAAAACATCACAAGCTAGGCCAGGGCGGCTACTTGAAATTAGCCACAAGAATTGTAAGTAGCTAAACATATTATAATTGATTGTATCGCCTTCCAACATTTTTGTAATCCCATCAAATAAAATTAAAAATACACAATCATATGTAATGTAGGAAGATGAATTTGGAATGTTAACCACAGAAGAAGACAGAGAGATCGCTTTTTGTTCCGGCTATCAATCCGTAGTTGAACATCGTAGAAGCTTGGGAAAGGTCCCAAGATCCATAATGCATGATAAGGTAAAACGTTAACCTTTCAATATGTTTGTTTTTGTCCATAAATTTAATGTCTAACAACTTTGTTTAAATCATGGGAGCAAAACTTTCAACGAGCCAAATAACCCAATTGTAGAGCAGTGTGTTGAGAGTGAAATATTGCTAGAAGTACAGGGTGCTCACATGCAACTTGATCATTGTAGTGGGGAATAGGCCGACAATGCTACTATCAGTGAGGGCCATGATGGTAATTAATTTCCACTTATAATTTTTTCTAATTATACCTTGATGGTTACGTTTTTTGTTTAAATGACATAGAATGTTGTACTTGAGCATCCTAGCACCAGAGAGGAACATAGGGAAATGGTTCCAACAGTGACAACTGGTGCATTAGGTAAACAATCTCATTGCAATTTTTTTTATTAATATTATCGAACTAGTTCAATGATATTTAAAAACTGACAATTAAAATTTAATATTATCTATTTTTGTAGGCGATGCCTCGTCACTACGTGAGACCAGACATCGTGAGTACGCAACTAGGTCTGCTACGCGGGAAAGGCATGAAACAAAATTAGAGGAGAATGATGTTGATGATGTAGTTAGGAGCTTTAGAAGTAGGAATAAGAAAAAGAAAATTTGATAATGTAGAATATTATATTATTATAAGATAAATGTTACCATACTTAGAACCTTTTTTGTGTTATATAAAAACTCATTTATCATACTATTTTTATGTCAAGCACTTTCAATGTTTTCTTGCGTACTTTTTGTTGCATTGCTTTTTTATTATTTATTGAATATTTTTTTCCTACTCATGAAAGTAAAAAATGAAATATAGATTGGGTATTGGGGAATTGAGAGTGATGTGCGGGGGAGGAGCCATAAGAGCTTCCATCTTCATGTGGTTGGCCCTGTTTAGTAGAGAATAATTTATTGGAGCGATTTAATCTTGGAGCAAACCTCCCTCGATCCAACATAGCAACAAAAAAGTCACTATTGACTTAGTTGCTACTCTTTCAGATTGTGGGAGGCTTGTTCCTAGTTCAGGCGACTTCAATAAATTGTTCTTGAAACGAAGAGGGGCTTATTCAGGTATGTTTTGAAATTGTCAACACATGTTTTTAACATTATCATAAGAATGCATCTTAGAGTAAAAAATACTACATCAATTACTTGTATTTATTGTATAGATAATTATGGATTTTGAATGACTTGGCAGCGCAGGTACAAATCCTCTTGCATCATGAGCAATATAACTTGTCAAACAGGGTCATGTCTAGGATCTTTTTTCTTGTGCACTTGACCAGGTTTGTAGTGTCACATTTTGTAAATTCCTTTACAGTTCATAATTCAATATAAAGCTTGTTCATGATTATTATCTGGTTTTTTGCATGTGTTTTTTCCTCTATTTTATTGTAAGTTTGAACATGCTTTTATACATTGAAACTTTTTTTTTATATACTATTTTTAAACTTGCTTGTTCTAGTTATGGTGATATAACCACCATTGTATCGTATCTGTATTATCGCATTCCCTTGTGTTGTAGTTAGGTACAAACGAACTCTAGGTGCAGGTTAGAAAGTTGGACCTAGATCTAACAAATTACATTGATTACTTGAGTTTTTTCTAGGGGTTAGTCCATGTACGTAAAATGATTTCCACCTAGGATTCAAATCTCCCCACTCAGCCCTGTCTTGCAAGGTTGAAGGGTTCACCCAACACAAGGTTTATCGTACTAAGTGAACACAATGAGAGCTCTGGTTTATGTCTGTGTGTGTAATCTCTGTGTGTGTATGTGTGTTGGCTCACACACAGACACAACATTGAGCCGTCAAATATGAATCTCAAAGGTGTTTTTCAAAATATAAGCGCACATGGGCATTATTGAGCCAAAAATGCCTGTATATTTCCTTCTCATGAACAAGTATCAATGTGGAAAATCCATGAAATATAATTATTTCAACTTTTTCACGTAATTCTTCCACATTTTCCCAAAAAAACACATTGCCATGTGCTCTTGTTTTCTCATTTTTCTAAGCAAGGAAATGGGAGCATGTTATGCTATTGATGGTGAAGGTTTTTGTGTCTACCTGTAGGTGCCCTCCCACTAGTACATTTGGTCAAAATTTTGATACTTTAGTTCCAACACTTTTGTCATATTTTCAGAAATTTCCCCAAATTTTCTCAATTTTTTAGTTCCGACACTTGTGGTCTTTGAGCTAGACCAGATCCTCTGAGCTCCTACTTTTCATCAATGTTGTAGAACCATTAAATCTGTGACATGGCTCCCTTCCCATTAATCCCTACCTATATAAATGCTAGGATAAGTGCGGAAGGTATAGCCAAAAGAATGGATAGGTTCTTAACAATAGTACATTTGGCGGAAATTTCGACACTTTAGTTCTGACACTTTTGACCAAATGTTTGAAATTTCCCCAAATTTTATCAAATTTTCAAATCCCGCCCCAAAATTTCACTATACCGATGTTTGGAGACAAGTTTTGGTATTGAGACACATAGAGATAAGTGTCGGTATTACGACGTTTGTAGAAAAGCGTCGTAATTGCGATGAATTGCAGAAATATTTCGGTATTGTGAAACTTAGATAAAGTGTCAGAATTGCGACGTTTCGAGGAAAGCATCGCTATTGCGACAACTAGGGGAAAACTGTTTCTATTGCAACGTTACAGAGAGAAAGTGTCGCTATTGCGACGACTAGTAGAAAGCATCTCTATTGCGAGGATGTGGGGCAAAATGTCACTATTGCGATGGTTACAGAGACAAAGTGTCGCTATTGCAACGTTACAGAGACAAAGTGTTTAGGAGGCAAGTTTTGTTAGTGTTTAGGATGGCTCATTTGAAGCCATTTTTTAATGTAAGCATTATATAATATTAACCATACTTTTTGTAACCATACCCATCTTAGGGTTTAGGGTTTGGGAGTTATATTTTAGGATAGGAACAATGTGACGGGTCATGTGATCGGTTTTATGGTTTAGGAACAATGTTTCGGGTTGTGTGAAAAATGTTTAGGAACAATGTGTCATCACGTTCGGGCGGCCTATTTGCCGTTTTCTCCCTGGTGGCATAGTTCGGTCGGGCGCGTCGTGTCGCGTCGTGCAAGGTCGCCCGACCGGGCGTGTTCGGGTCGGGCCATTTTGTTCGAGGGCGCCCGTATCAGTTTTTCTAAGTTGTGACTGCCCAGGTGCCTTGTGCATGTTTGGGTGGCCCGTTTTCCATTTTCTCCCTTGCGGCATCATTTGGTCGGGTGCGCCATGTCGCACCATGTGAGGTCGCCCGACCAGGCGTGCTTGGGTTGGGTCGTTTCCTTCGAGGGTGTTTGTATCAGTTTTGCTAGGTTGTGACAACCAGGGTGCCTTATGCATGTTCAGGTGGCTCGTTTGCTGTTTTCTCCCTTGTGGCATCATTCGGTCGGGCGCGTCGTGTCGCGCCGTGCGAGGTCACCCGACCAGGCGCATTCAGGTCGGGTCGTTTCGTTTGAGGGCACCCGTATCAGTTTTGCTA
Organism: Pinus albicaulis; assembly: GCA_034641835.2. Classification (NCBI taxonomy): domain Eukaryota; kingdom Viridiplantae; phylum Streptophyta; class Pinopsida; order Pinales; family Pinaceae; genus Pinus; species Pinus albicaulis. Next base: position 212,133 of record JAXQQM020068433.1, read on the forward strand.
AGTTGTGACCACCTGGGTGCTTTGTGCACGTTCGAGCGACCCGTTTGTTGTTTTTTGCCTTGTGGCATCGTTCAGTAGGGTGCGTCGTGTCGCGCCATGTGAGGTCGCCCGACCGGGCGCGTTCGGGTCGGGCGGTCGTTTTGTTTAAGGGCGCCCGTATCAATTTTGCTAAGTTGTGACTGCCAAGGTCCCTTGTGCTCATTCAGGCGGCCCATTTTCCATTTTCTCCCTTGTGGAATTGTTCGGTGGGGCACGTCGTGTCGCGCTGTGCGAGGTCGCCTGACTAAGCACGTTTAGTTCGGGATATTTTTTCCGAGGGCGCCCGTATCAGTTTTGCTAAGTTGTGACCGCCGAGGTGCCTTGTGCACGTTCGGGCAACCCGTTTCCTATTTTCTCCGTTGTGGCATAATCACTCGGTTAGGCGCGTCTTGTCGTGCCGTGTGAGGTCGCTCGACCAGGCACGTTCGGGTCGGGCCGTTTCGTTCGAGGGGGCACGTATCAGTTTTGCTAAGTTGTGACCGCCCAGGTGCCTTGTGCACGTTCGAGCGACCCATTTGTTGTTTGATCCCTTGTGGCATATTCGTTCAGTCAGGTGCGTCATGTCGCGCCGTGTGAGGTTGCTCGATCGGGCGTGTTTGAGTCGGGTCATTTCGTTCGAGGGCGCCCGTATGATCAATTTTGCTAAGTTGTGACAGCCCAGGTGCCTTGTGCACGTTCAGGTAGCCCGTTTTCTATTTGCTCCCTTGTGGCATATTTGTTCGGTCAGGTGCGTCTAGTCACTCTGTGTGAGGTCGCCCGAACGGGCGCGTTCAGGTCAAGCCATTTCGTTCGAGGGCACCTGTATCAGTTTTGCTAAGCTGTGACTACCCGGGTGCATTGTGCACGTTTGGGCGGCCCGTTTTCTATTTTCTCCCTTGTGGCATCATTCAGTCGGGCGTGCCATGTCATGCCATGCGAGGTCGCCCGACCGGGCACGTTCGATTCAGGTCGTTTTGTTCGAGGGCGCCCGTATCAGTTTTGCTAAGTTGTGACCACCCAGGTGCCTTGTGCATGTTCGAGCGGCCTATTTGTTGTTTTCTCCCTTGTAGCATATTCGTTCGGTTAGGCGCGTCTTGTCACGCCGTGTGAGGTTGCCTGACCGGGCGTGTTCGGGTCGGGCCATTTCATTCGAGGGCGCCCGTATCAGTTTTGCTAAGTTCTGACTGCCCGGGTGCCTTGTGCACGTTCGAGTGACCCATTTTCCATTTGCTCCCTTGTGGCATCGTTCGGTCGGGCGCGCCATGTCACGTCATCCGAGGTCTCCCAACTGGGCGCGTTCAGTTCGGGTCGTTTTATTCGAGGGCGCCCATATCAGTTTTGCTAAGTTGTGACCGCCCGGGTGCCTTGTGCAAGTTCGGGTGGCCCTTTTGTTGTTTGTTCCCTTATGGCATATTCGTTTGGTCAGGTGCATCGTGTCACAACATGTGAGGTCACTCGACCGGGTGCGTTCGGGTCGGGCCGTTTCGTTTGAGGGTGCTCGTATGATCAGTTTTGCTAAGTTGTGACAGGCCGGGTGCCTTGTGCACGTTCGAGTGACCCATTTTCTGTTTGCTCCCTTGTGGCGTTGTTCGGTCAGGCGCGTGATGTCGCCCGACCGGGCGTGTTCAGTTCGATCCATTTCGTTCGAGGGCGCCCGTATCAGTTTTCTTAGTTTGTTACCGTCGGGGTGCCTTGTGCACGTTCTGGTGCCCTATTTGTTGTTTTCTCCCTTGTGGCATCATTCGGTCATGCGCGTCATGTTGCGCTGTGTGAGGTTGCCTAATCAGGCGCGTTCGGGTCAGGCCGTTTTGTTCGAGGGTGCCCATATCAGTTTTGCTGATTTGTGACCACCTGGGTGCCTTGTGCACATTCGGGTGGCCCATTTGTTGTTTGCTCCCTTGTGGCATCATTTGGTCGAGCGCGCCATGTCGTGCCATGTGAGGTCGCCCGACCGGGCGCGTTTGGGTTGGGTCGTTTCATTCGAGGGCACCTGTATCATTTTTGCTAGGTTGTGACCATTAGGGTGCCTTGTGCATGTTCGGGCAACCCGTTTGTTGTTTGCTCCCTTGTAGCATCGTTCGGTCGGGCGCGTCATGTCGCGCCGTGCGAGGTCGCCCGACCGGGTGCATTCGAGTCAAGTCGTTTCGTTCGAGGGCACCCGTATCAGTTTTTCTAAGTTGTGACCACCCAGGTGCCTTGTGCACGTTTGGGTGACCCATGTGTTGTTTGATCCCTTGTGGCATATTTGTTCAGTTGGGCGCGTCTTGTCGCGCCATGTGAGGTCGCCCAACCGGGCGCGTTCGGGTCGGGCTGTTTCGTTCGAGGGTGCCCGTATTAGTTTTGCTAAGTTGTGACTGCCCGGGTGCCTTGTGCACGTTCGGGCAGCCCATTTTCTGTTTGCTCCCTTGTGGCATATTCATTCAGTCAGGCGCGTCATGTTGCGCCATGTGAGGTCGCCCGACTGGGCGCGTTCGGGTCGGGTTGTTTCATTCGAGGGTGCATGTATGATCAGTTTTGCTAAGTTGTGATAGCTCAAGTGCCTTGTGCACGTTCCGGCAACTCGTTTTTTGTTTACTCCATTATGGAATCATTTGGTCGGGTGCGCGCTGTCACGCCGTGTGAGGTCGCCCAACAGGGCGCGTTCAGTTCGGGCCGTTTCGTTCGAGGGTGCCCATATCAGTTTTGCTAGGTTGTGACTTCCAGGGTGCCTTGTGCACATTTGGGTGGCCCGTTTGTTGTTTTCTCCCTTGTGGCATCATTCGGTTGGGCGTGTCGTGTCGCGCCGTGCGAGTTCGCCCAACCGGGCGCGTTTGGGTTGGGTCGTTTTGTTCGAGGACGCCCATATCATTTTTGCTAAGTTGTGACCACCTGAGTGCCTTGTGCACGTTCGAGTGGCCCGTTTTCTATTTTCTCCCTTGTGGCATATTAGTTTAGTTGGGCGCGTCGTGTCGCACCATGTGAGGTTGCCTGTCCAGGCGCGTTCGGGTCGGGCCGTTTCGTTCGAGGGCGCCCGTATCAGTTTTGCTAAGTTGTGACCGCCCGAGTGCCTTGTGCATGTTTGGGTGGATCATTTTTCGTTTGATCCCTTGTGGCATCATTCGGTTGGGCGCGTCGTGTCTCACCGTGCGAGGTCGCCTGACCGGGCGTGTTTAGTCCGGGTCATTTTGTTCGAGGGCACCAATATTAGTTTTGCTAAGTTGTGACTACCCGAGTGCCGTGTGCATGATCGAGCGGCCCGTTTGTCGTTTTCTCCCTTGTGGCATCATTCGGTCGGGCGCGCGCATACATTAACCCTAACCCATTTAACCCCCTAAACCCCAAACATCTAACCCCTAGCCTTGTAGCTTATGGTTTTTTGTATTCAGAAGATTCGGGATGCAACCATTTCTCTTATTTTTCCATGTAGAACTTCAAGACCTTGACCTTTTTAGTTCAAGATCACTTTGTTTTGGTTTTATTATAGGATCATTTTCTTTCATGCATAATGGTTCAAAATGGGGAGTAAGAACATCCTATGACACGTAGTTCAACAACAAAATTGAGCAACAGAATTGTCAGTTTCAAGTTCCATGCCTGAAATACAAACTTTACTGAATGCAACTCCATATGGTTACAAGTATTAATGATTGTGAAAATTAGCATCTTCTAGTGGCAGTGCTACACACCTATTGCTTGCATGCGTGCTTTGGCTAGATTCTCATTCTTTTCTCCATGTTGTGTTTAACATTGACAACTACCAAATGAATTTGCAGCTGTGATAACATCATTGAAAGCAGGTTCAATGTTTTAAAATCTTAGGTTTACTCATTGCACCAAGAGGAGGCAAGGTGAATTCTACTGCCCGATATGAGAGAGTTGTGTAATGTCCATGCATAAATCAAAATATTAAAAAAAAACTATAACATAAGAGAATTTAAGAAAAGAATACCTAACATTAATTAACACACACACACACACCAGCATATATTCATCTTAACTTGGGATATTTTAGGCACCGAGAGATTTGCATATAAGTTATTTTTTATTCCTTTTGGTACTTAATCAATCCAGAGTTAGGATGAATATACACTTGCCTTTAAGTACGAGAATTTTCATTGAGGTGGTAAGGTAGACTCACAATTTAGGACTTTGGTTTTAAACGATTCACAATTTAAGACTCTGATTTTAAACTATAGCATGCTTGAACTTTAAGGGTGAATATTTATTACAAAATGATAAATTTAAAATCTCTATTTCTTTCTTGTTGTTTGTGAAGTCAGTTTGAGGGAACAACCAAGAGCACATCCTGGACTTGTAGATCATTCAAACCTGCAAACTTCAGGGAATTTTGAAGTTGATTGGCCACAATTGGGCTTTCTTAGGTCTTCATTCAAATTTTTTTGCTTGATTGGAGAGAAAATGTTTCATGAACTTCCCTTCTCAATTTTGTCTAAAGGAAACTCTTACTATAACTATGCATATTAGGATATTAATGCATGTATGCTATGTATTCTTAAACAACGTAATACTTCTTTTCCTAACCACGACCTTCTTATTGAATATAAAGGAAGGTAAATTCTTAACATATAAGCTGTCATTTGCATGAGATTTCATTGATCATGACACCCAACAGCATTTATGGCTCCCTTTTTCTCCTAAATGACACCCTCTGCACACATGTAATTAAGACATATCCATAACCCACACACAGATATTTTGATAGCATCCAGAAGAAGTTAAATCAACCCACAATAATGCTATAGCCAGCAAGGAAATTTGTCTAGCAACTCGTCCTTAAACATAGTGTCTCTCTTAGGAGGTAAAAACTTTAGCAAATGAGAAAAATATCAATCCTGCCTTCCAAAAACACGCCCACAAGACAAGGAAAAATTCAAGCTCCCTTGTGATTGGTTACTGTACTTCCTTTGTTATAGAATTCGACTAGCTGAGTGTAAGAGTGAATATGGACCTCTTGAGTGGATAACTCGACCCCTTGGAAAAATTGAACTTGACCCATGGAACAAAGGATTTCAACCTCTTTCACAATACTAAACTTGTTCTTCCTTGTGAAGAACTTGACCAACAATGAATAAGAATGAACTCAACCCCAAATTCAATGTTCACTTCCTTTCTAAGAATTATTGAGAGGTTGGAGACTTAGATTTTGATGTCGACAATCCCAGCTACATTGATCCACACTTGATGTTAATGCCCAACGATAGCCTTTTCAGTAACAAGGAATATCTGTGTACATAGAATTGTCAAATCAAGCACAAATTAGCATATATGGTCATTGATAATGGAAACCAAAATAACCTTCCCTTGCTTCAACTGGAAAAGGAACAAAAGTTACCAACTTCAACTCATCCCAACTCCAATTAGCTTGGATTGGTCATAAATGCACATTATCTTGTGCTAATCACTTGACAATAGATTAGAATGTTGCTAGAGGATGGCAAGATTTTTCCCAATATCTTATATCGTCCTACAAACAGATATGACAAGACTTTCGAAAATAAAATGATGATAAAAAGTGTAACTAAGTGCGTAAAGCAGAGGCTTCGAGGTTCAACCTTAGGCATGTTCTCTCTTTCAATCCTAATATTACTTGGAGTTATTTCTATGGTGCATGTCAAATGTTGGGTGATTATGTTGTTGGTATTGTCCTTCATTATAGCTATGATCATTAATTCTAACTCAAGATTGGAACTAGTAGCGGTACTAATATTCGTGCAAGGTAAGTAGCCCTTTGGGCCCTATTAAAATTTTCTATGGTTAAAGGTGTTTAGAATATTCAGGTTGTTGGAGATTCAAAAGTGTTAATTAGAGTTTTAAATTATATGTGACATTGGATAGTCTAGTTCTCTCTCACTGGCAGCACTAAGTTAAGGAACTCCAAGAAGCTTTTCATTCAGTTTCTATTAAACATGTTCACAAAGAATTTAATTCTCTGGCACATCATCTTTCAAAGGATCCCATTTCAATCAAAAAATGGATTACACATGGAGAATCAGAGGGAGGGTTTTGGTTTCAAATTTCCGAGAAATATTGTTTTAAAAGCATTTTACAGGAAGTTTTAAGATATTATTTTGGGTTGTCTGCAATGTTAGCACTATAGGTGGAAATATTCTTTTGATGTTCAACATTTATTAGAAATATGTTTTGCAGAATCTGATGATAATATGGAAATTGTTTGAAAGGAGCTCTTATGCGTAGGCACAATCAATGTATAATTTATTTTCTACTTGAAATAACTGATGCCAAAAACACATTTGTTTTCTTGGAAGAAAAAAAACACATAAATGAGGAAAATATTATGTGGAAGAAGATATGAAATTTTCTATTTCTTTGAAGATATAAATTGGTGTATCCTTACCATTTTTGGGTTGATAAAGGCCAATTGCACCTGATTTCCTGGTCAGGCCAATAGTTTTATTTGCTTAGTGGTTGGTGGTTGAACCAACGGGTCCCTTGCTAAACCTCTGAACCAACGAGTCCCCTGCTATTTGTCCCTCTATTTTGTCCAGTGTAGGCGAAATTCATTCGTTCCTTGGCTGGGTAGTTGAAGGAATCACAAAGCATGGGCCAAACATCTAGAGAAACTAATTTGCTTTGAATCAACCGGTTGAATGAACAATCCAACTCTCCTTTCTAGGATCTACTCTCGGCATGTAGGCATAGACCGTTGAGATAATGAAATTGATTAGGTAAGAATTTTTGGAAAAAGGGCAGCAAGGTAATTAGGCTAAGCATTGTTGGAATTTAAAAAAAGGGTGCTATTTAGGCTAAGCTAGGGGTCTCAAATTCCACAAGGTAACTTACATTTCACCAAAGGAAATTTCGAATAAATACTTATTTTCATATGTATCCTGAACTTCATAAAGCTTCCACAATTAAAAGGTTCAGTTTAATTCTTACATTGAACACACCTATCCACGTGACTCTTGATTCGATGAGTGTGTGACAAGTCTCCTTTTCTTAGCAGTTGTTTTCCATTTTGGGTCTAGACAACACCCCTCCTCGGGTGATCTACCTGATCGATGTAACACCCTTACATTAAATATGATCTCTATAAACACTTTTGTGTAATTGAGCATCTCATCATAATTTTAGATTGCTTGCATGGAAACTCGGTGTGGTTAATCTAATAAAATTATTATAGTAAAATTTCATTCATGTTCCTATAATGATATTGAGGCATGGACATGTGTTACTATTCATTGTGCATCAATGATTTAATCATGTATTAATGCTAAGTTAAAGAATAATGCCTTAAAATAATTAATGTCAATTGATTAATTATTTAATTTTTTTATGTTATATTTATCAACACACATGTAATAAAACATTTAAGTGACTCTTAAAAACCCAAGGAAGAGGCACACAGGTTAGAGTCTGAGCAAGTTAGCCATTAATGCATGGAAGTGTCATCTATGTTTCATTCCCTAAAAGGGTAAATTGTTGGGTAATGAAATGCAAGGGAGGGGTAAGAGTGCCCTCTCAGTCACATTTGGAGGCAACCCAAAACAACATTAAATACAAGAGATGAGGAGAGCAGGGGGTCCAAAATTTTTGATGTTGAAGAGAATTCTCAAGAAGTAAACTTATGCAAGAACATTACACAGGGGGGATTACACCAAAGAGTGGCTCCTCCTTCATTAGTTTTATTTTCCCATATATAACAAAGCTTGAGCGTGAACAACGAGTGATTGAACATACAAGTGCTTGCTAAGATTGATAAACCATGGTGCTTGGTGCTACTGATAAACCATTGTGCTTTTCTGTTGAAAATCACAATAAGAAATTCTTAATTTTATTTCCCCTTGATTAAATTGAGAAAATTCGAATTTCAGCATCAACCAAGGGGGGTATGAAGGGCAGTATCTAATGCTCTTGTGCATATGTGGTTAAACAAAAAATCCCCCTTTCATTTGCATTAAGTGTTCCTGATACAAAATCCATATTATAGTCGAGGCCCTAAAAATTAGATGAAGTCCAAGTACATTGAATGTATTGTCTATAAATAACCTTTCTAACAACTTGACACAAACATACAATGATGTCATTTATAATATTGGTGGTGTAAATTTCTTGATGAATTGTATTACAACTTTAATCACTAGAGAGGCCTTGTCTTTTTTAGTGATCTATTCATTTCCAACTCCTTGTGTGAGAGAGCACTACAAGATCCATCTGAACATGAAGTGTGGATATTGTGAGTGATTCAAATCGAGGCTTGGAAAATTATCTAATTTTTCTATATTTGGTATACATGGTAATAATGGCATTACCCAAAAACACATGATACCCTCATAACCAATACCTAGTTATCTAAAAATCAAATGTTTCCAATATGCTCAATTAGAGGTGAAGGATTCTCCTAGGAGGTCAATATGTTGGTTTAGGGTGTTATTTTCAGCCTCAGATACTTAGTGGTTAAGGGCTTCAAGGGTAAAGGGTTAAGTTCCAAGGGATTTAGGGTCAGAGGATTTAGGCTTAGAGGATTTAGTGGTTAAGGACTTAAGATTTAGGGGATTTAGGTGTTTAAGGGATTAGAATTTAATTAAGGTGTTTAAGGGATTAGAAGTTAATTAAGGTGTTTAAGGGTGAAGGGTTAGGGGTTAAGGGTCACAGGTTAAGAGGATAAGGAGTTATGGCTTACAAGGTTCATGGATTATAGCTGTTTAGGGGTTATTTTCTTAATATTTAATGAGTCAAGGGGTTTATGGGTTATGAGTTATGAGTGTAGGGGTTAAGGGATTATGGATTGGGGGTTAAGGGGATATGAAATTCAATAGCTATGGGTTAACGGCTTATGGTTTGTGATCATTGGACTCATAATCCCTAACTTATCACCACTATTGGGGGTTCCCCTATCGATTTCTCTCGCTACCTTCCCTCTAGGTCCCCTAGCCCCTTCTATGAAATTAGGTCCTAAGCGCCCTTCTCATTCTCTAATGATAGGATTATAGATCATAGTAAGCCATGCTTGCACCTCTAAATTATACCCATCCATGCAACCCTTGTGTCCCCTTGACCCATTATTTCACATTCCCCAAGGCACAGATCAAATATTTGGATGTATCTTGGATGACTTGTCACATTCCATGACTAGCTTCACACATGAATTGGAATTCCCATCATTTAAGAATTTTTTGGAGGGTTTTCATGGCATAGTCAAGGGACACATTTACAAAAAAATATCATTTTATAAGTATATGTTAGATGGATTAAGGACTATAGGGTTGTTGACAGGGAAAAATTTCCATATTTCCAACAAGGGGGAATTAATCACTCGATCGTAGGTCCCAACTAGACCTACTCTCATTTTGAATGGCCAATCCCAACAGGTTTTAAGGACTATTATAAGGGTTAGGGGAATAATGAGTTAGTGGTTAAGGGATTAGGGATTAGGGGCTTAGGGGTTCGATGAATAGGAGATTAGGGGTTAGAGGTTTAGGGTTTAGGGGTTAGGGATTAGGAGAATAATGAGTTAGTGGTTAAGGGGTTAGGGATTGGGGGCTTAGGGGTTAGGGGATTTAGGAACATTTAGGGGTTAGAGGAGTAATGATTTAGTGGTTAAGGGATTAGGGATTAGGGTTAGGGAGATAATGAGTTAGTGGTTAAGGTTTTATGGATTGGGGGTTAGGGGTTAGGGGATTTAGGTGCATTTAGGGGTTAGGGGTCGAATAATGAGTTTGTAGTTAAGGGATTAGGGATTGGGGGCTTAGGGGTTAGGGGATTTAGGCACATTTAGGGGTTATAAGGTACCTAAATAATGAGTTAGTGGTTAAGGGATTAGGGAGTGGCAACTCCCGTTAATAAGTCTGCCTGATATTATGTTTCAATAAATATGTACAATCTACAATAATTATACAACCAAGCCTGCGTAAACCATTTATGCTTCTTTCCAAATGTGCTTGTATAACCTTGGACTAGGCTTAATAGCTCCCCAACAGTGCAAACAATCCAAAGCAACCCAAAAATTCCCTTTTAGAACATGTTTCTGAAGTTTGCATGAATTCTGGTTCAAGTGGGTCACTCGGGTCACAGACACCCTCGACACCCTGAATGTGTTTTTGCATGCGGGTCACCAGTGTCATAGTTTGCACGCGGGTCACCGGGGCCACGACCTGCACGCGTCTCCTGAACACGTTCGGGTCGCGTTTGACCCGGCCCGACCATGATGAACGACCTTCGCGCCTTCAAACATTGTTCCGCACTTCCTGAACATGGACGCGCTGAATGAACCCGACTCGAACTAAACGCGCCTGCCCTGAACACTATTCTGCACGCGTCCTGTGGAAGGAACCTAACTCAACCCTACCCTGAACACTATTCTACACGCACCCTGCAGAAGGAACCTAACTCCACCTGCGGGTGAACGCTGAACGCGTTTTTACCTGACTCGACCTAGACTCTATTTCCTTGCTGCGGCTTCGCCCCGACCCGAATGCGTTTAGGCAGGCACCGTCACATGGCACGTTTGACCGAATGAATTAGGCACAAGGGAGAAACCAGAAAATGGGTTGCACAAATGTCATGCATAGGCCACCCATGTGGTCACAACTTAGCAAATTTGATACGGGCGCCCTCAACCGAAACGACTCGACGAGAACGCATTTGGGCGGGCACATACACGGCGCGACACGACACGCCCAACTGAACGAAGGCACAAGGGAGCAACTGGAAAAAGGGCTGCATGAACTTACATAGGGCACCTGTGTGGTCACAACTTAGAAAATTTGATACGGGCGCCCTCACATGGCATGACACAGTGTTCCCAACCGAACAAAGGCATAAGGGAGCAACTGGAAAATGGGCCACAAGAACGTGCACAGGGCACCCATGCGGCCATAACTTAGCAAATTTTATAGAGTGCCCTCAACTAAAACGACCCGACCCAAACGCATTTGGGTGGGTGCCCTCAACCGAAACGACCCGAACCAAACACGTTTGGGCAAGCGCCCTCAATTGAAATGACCAGACTCGAATGGGTTTGGGCGAGTGCCCTAAAAAAAAATGACACGTCGTGCCTGACCAAATGAAAGCACAAGGGAGAAAACAACAAATGGATTGCACGAACGTGCACAAGGCACCCGTGCGGCCACAACTTAGCAAATTTTATATGGCCGCCCTCAAACGAAATGACCTGACCAGAACGCATTTGGGCGGGTGCCCTCACACGACGCAACACGGTGCACATGACTAAATGAAGGCACAAGGGAGCAACCAACAAACAGGGCGCACAAACGTGCACAGGGCACCCGTGCGGTCATAACTTAGAAAATTTGATACAGGAACCCTCAACCGAAACGACCCGACCCGAACGCATTTGGGCGGGCGCCCTCAACTAAAACGACCTGACTTGAATATGTTTGGGTAGGCGCCCTCAACTGAAATGACCTGACCCGAATGGGTTTGGGCAGGCGCCCTCAAACGAAACGACACGACATGCCTAACCGAACGAAGGCACAAGGGAGCAAATGACAAATGGGTTGCACGAACGTGCACAAGGCACCTGTGCAGTCACAACTTAGAAACTTTGATATGGCCGCCCTCAAACGAAACGACCCGACCTGAACGCGTTTGGGCAGGGCCCTCACACAGCATGACACAACGCACATGACCAAACAAAGGCACAAGGGAGCAAATGGAAAAAGGGTGGCATGAACGTGAAAAAGGCACCCTTGCAGTCACAATTTAGCAAATTTGATACGCCCGCCCTAAAACGAAATGACACGATCCAATCCAAACGTGTTTGGGCGAGCGCCCTCACATGGCACGCCCTACCAAACGAAGGCACAAGGGAGAAAACAGTAAACGGGCCGCACAAATGTGCACAAGGCACCCATGCAATCACAACTTAGCAAATTTGATATGACCACCCTCAAACGAAACGACCCGAACCAAACGCGTTTGGGTGGGCACCCTCAAACGAAACGACCCGACCCGACCCAAATGCGTTATGGTGGGCGCCCTCAAACAAAACGACCCAACCTGACCCGAACGTGTTTGGGTGGGTGCCCTCAAACAAAACGACCTGACCCAACCCAAACTGGTTTGGGTGGGCGCCCTCAAACAAAATGACCCGACCCAACCCGAACTCATTTGGGCGGGTGCCCTGAAACGAAATGACCCAACCCAACCTGAATGCATTTGGGTGGGTACCCTCAAATGAAACGACCCGACCTGACCCAAACGTGTGTTGGCAGGTGCCCTCAAATGAAATGACTCGATCTTAACGCGTTTGGGTGGGCGCCCTGACACGGTGCGCCCGAATGAACGAAGGCACAAGGGATCAAATGGAAAACAGACCACACGAACGTGCAAAAGGCACCCGTGCGGTCACAACTTAGCAAATTTGATACAACCTTCCTCAAACAAAACGACTCGACCCGACCCGAACGCATTTGGGCGGGCGCCCTCACACAGCGCGCCCGATCGAACGAAGGCACAAGGGAACGGATATCGAAAATGAAGACTACAAAAATCAGTTAAAATTTCTTAAAAAAAATTGGTTAAAATCTAAGGGAAATTACAATGTTTACTATCGTCGCTCTTACGACGTTTAATCAACACGTCGGAACACCGACGGTTATCCTTTAATCATTGCAATATCGACGTTTATCCTTTAATTGTCGCAATATCGATGGTTAAGCCCAATTACATCGCACCACCTCTTTAATTGTTGCAATACCGATGTTTATCCTTTTATTGTCGCAATACCGATGGTTAAGCCCAATTACGTCGCACTACCGATAATCGCTCTAAACATCGAAATAGTGACGTGTTCTCCAAACCGTCAGACTACCGACTCAAATCTTACAAACGTCGCATTTCTGACGCTGCATCCCTACATGTCGGTGTTCCGATGACTGCCCTAAACGTCGGAATACTGAAGATTTCCCTAAACGTCAATATAGCGACGGTTGTGGGCGAGATTTGAAAAATTGATAAAATTAGGGAAATTTCCGACAATACGTCAAAAGTGTCGAAACTAAAGTGTTGGAATTTTGACCCAATGTACTAGTGAGGTGATTTGGTAGCAAAAACTGACAGTTTATAGTTATATTTGCTGCAAAATTCTATAAAAACAGAGAGATGGCCATTTTTAAAATTTGATGACTATGCAAGTGAACCCAATATGACCCTATTGACAAGACTAATGAACTGTCTATGACCTATAATAAACATGATTAAGTGAATTTCTCATCAAATGAATGATCTAACCTAATGAGACAAGGTGAAGCTTATGATGACCCTATAAAAAAAAAAAATTAAAAATTGAGAGTGATAACAGTGGCTCCCCTGGGGATGGCATGCCCTTGTGGTACAACAAAGAACTAGTAGTTCCAGTGCCACCTCCATTGGGTTGCTCTCATCTTCAAAATTAAAACTTGCAACTTTCTCTAACCTGTAACCTCGGCACTGAAAACCAATAGATGCTAAAGAATTGAAAGTACATATGCTAAATTTAATACTAAAACTAACAAAATGCTTGATCCTCAAGCTTATTTATATACAAATGATCCTAATCTACTTGCTCAGCATAAAAGCTTAATCAATTGATCTCACACTTCCAATGAATCCAATCAAGAAGTTGGGTACTGGTTTGGAATGGGCATTCCACTTCTCTGATCACAAAGCCATTATGAGATATGATAACTTGTTACACCATCTCAATTTGTCTACATAACTGAAGATAATTATGAAATTCATTTCTATAGAATATTCTAGCAGAGCTGCGAAAGGATCTTTGAGAGTATGCACAAATAATTCTTATTGATCAACAAGAAAATATGAGTAAGTATGATCCTTTGATGTTGTTCCTTGTTCAAATTTTTCATTATAACTCTTGTGACCATTCTCAAATAAAAAAGAAACAATCTGTTGATCATTATTTTCATTTGGGAGGAAGAAATACTTAGAATATTCTTAGACACTTTCAAAAGGAACTACCTCAACATGTACCACAAGAATTTCTAAAATTAACTCTTCATATGATTCAGCAAGCATATCCATCTGATTGTCTAACATTTTCTCTTCAAAATTTTCTTCATTTTCTATAAGCTGATACAAGGAATGGCATGAGGAATAAATTTCTTCCTTTACCTGAACATATAGAAACTATATACCACCATTTCCTCCTGTTGTTGGAAATGATTCTTATATTCCTGATCATCAAAATATTGACAATTATGCTGCAAATGTTCATCAAACTCAGAGGATGTAACATGATTTTCATAAATAAACTCCTACTAGGTTTCATTTTCATCTAAGAGAGAGGCTACCCTTTCTTCTTGGTGATGAAAGGTATTGTCATGAAGCGCCTCTAAAATTTCCTCATCCATGAACTCATCATCTTCATAAAAATTATCCAAGTATTCAATAAAACTCACAAAATGTTTACAACATTCTTTGAGCAGCAATAAGGAAGAATGAGATTCTTTATACATCTCATAAAATGCAACATGGAAATCAGCAAGAGAATGTAAGGAATCATTTGGCAGGCTTTCGTACCAAGACCATGCTTTCCCCTCTAAAGTGACCATAAACATCTTCATGAGACAATCCTGAGGAAACTGAACCTTAAGTCTGCATACATGCATATGGAATCTAACCAAGTGAAGAGCAACATTGTCTTTCTTTTCATCTTTAAATATGGGAAGATAAGTTAACCAATTGACTTTTGGCATAGGATTTGGAAAACCAAGGATGTGAGACCGATTCATAGGGGCATACCTAGCATTATTTCTTCCAATGGAACTCATCTTGGAACTTCATCAAGCTGCTAATCTTCAAGCAGTGGAGTCACCTTCTAATTTATTATTTGATGTGTGGAGTCGCTAGAGCATAAATACAACCAATATGTGCCTAAGTGTCTGCTGCTCTCAGACCTTAGAACTGAAACTTTGTCATTCTTCACAAGGAAAATTTACACCTTTGTTCCCCAGCAACGATGCCAAAATTTTATCACCAAATTACGTCCTCTTGGACTGCTTCAATGGTCAACTTGGATTAACTATTTCAAACCAAATTTTGATTGAAGATTAGCCTCTTCAGTCTGAGAGGGCTCTCTTAACATAACTTATGATTTTTTCAATGAAAACTCTATTAGATGGCTAACTCTATGATAATGACTTGATTATATATGATTGCAGGTGGGAAATGTAGAGGATTTTCTACCATTGGGCTTATGGAGTAAGAATTAAGAAACTCAATGAACATAACCCTTCTTGTGGAAGTTGAGGCAAATAAACATTTCAATGAAGAGATAACACACATACACATGAAATGAAAACAGTTCAACATCTAAAGGAAGTCAGAGCATGGTTTCCATGAATTATGAGTAATTAGACATAAACATACTACAGATAAAAACATGAAACATATAAGACATGAACTCATTGAACCATCATTCGAATCTCAAGTGAAGAAGGCAAAATATCCACTGTATATTACTGAATAAGAAATATTTTACAAAAGTAGCAGTGTGACATAATATTCTCCAACCCCTTCTAACTATAAAACTATCTCAATTATAGAGTGAGTACCCATACAAATGATTTTCCACCTTGCTAGCTTCGAATTCCCACCTCAGAGACCTATTTCAAATATGATTACATCACTTGGAGACTTCATAGGGATATTTCTATTTTGTAGAGTTTGAATACAAAAAGGACTCTTATTTCATTAAATAATTCAAAAAATCCATTTAATAACCATTATCAACTGCAACCAAATAATTTTTTGAGTGTACTGGAGTGTTGATGTGTCATTATGCTACGTCGATGTTGATTTGGACCTCCTCCAAGTCAAATTTTACAATTTTTTCATAAATCTGGTGAGTGAAAATTCTGAAAAATAGGCTTCAAATATGAGTGTATAACTTCCAAACCCTGATGTATTTACAGAAACTGAGAGAGGTTTTTGTAGATGGGCCTATTCTGAAGAAAAATATCTTTCATATTTCCAAAATTATTTTTCATTTGGTCAAAAATCAAACTTGAAGCTGACTGCTAAAACAATCATGTACAGAAAATTTTGTAGCGTTCATTTCGTAGAAAACTCCAAAATCCACCTTTTGCATAACCTTTGGCCTTTCTGACTATTGGAGGATCTTCCTTGGGGCTAATGAGCTAAATAAAATTATTTTTCAAGTAAAAAACATCCTACAAAAATTTTGTAGTGCATTTTGGTAGTGAATTTAGTTCACCAAATTATGCCACTTGTTAGCTCTCTTTGTTGACATAGACATGTTTATTGGGTTTAAAGAGATAAAACAAAATTTTTCCAGGCCTTGAATTTGAATTTTTCCATGGTTTTGAGCAAAAAAACACCTACAGAAATTTCGCAGCGCATTTTGAGCTTTAAGCTTGGAAGGCACTACGAAAACACCTAATTTGACAGCAGATTTTGAAATTTTCAATTTCCACCTCCAATAATGTCCATGGCTATGTGAGATGATAGGATGAAGCATGATAAGAATTTTTTTTTTCAAAATACCTCTTATCCTCCTCAAGAAACAACTTTTTCACGTTCAACAAGTTTTTTAAAAATGACTCCGTTTTTCTGAAAATATAGGGTTGAGAGATGAGTTCCTATCTCTCGATCGTTGATAGATTTTGAAAAATGGGAGAATTTTTTTGTAAATAATATCATCTTGAAGAAAAATTTCTCTTTTTTTTTTAAAACCAGCTCTAGTTATCGAGAAACTGCATTAGAAAAACATGTCTAAAACAAGCAGAAAAATGCACTCTGAAAATAATGCCCAAATACCTATTCAAATCTCCAAATTGGCAGCACCTGTGAGAAAAGTGAAAGATGTTTTTGTTCCTTGTTCTATGCTTGATAATAAACTATCTCATTATTTCATAATTCATCTCCATTTATCTAGAATCTTCTCTTGAAGTTGACTTCTCACATAGTCCAAAAACACAACAAATTCCCTTGTAACTCTAGCAGAAATGCAGTAACCTGTTTGGATGAAAACATGTGTGAACCTGAGGTCCTCCGTGATCAGTTTAAGGTCTATGGGTTCCTATATAACCATAGATCCACCTTTTATTTTTTTTCCTGCTTGGCTATATCCCTTTTATACTACGTTGCCTTCATGAACTGTGACACCTGCAAATAAATTATTTGGACAATAAGCTTCTTTGCAATGAGGTGGACTCTTCCAAGGTGAAAATCGACTGATGCATGCAAAGGTGGGAAGGTTAACGAAAGAGAGGAGCTTGGGTGATTTTTTTAAGGAATAAAATTTAAATTTGAGAGGGATCATGACAAAAAATGAGGAATGAAGTGTGATGATGGTACGAGTTTATGAATATGTGTGATGCATGACTCAAACAACCAATCATGTGACTTTGGATTAACCCTAGAACTTTAAAAAAAATGACATCTCACCATTTCCCTTTTGAACACAGGAAAAAAACGTTTTCGTAGCAGTTTCAGTTATAATTTTGGCAGATTTGCTACGAAAATTTTAGGTGATTCGGTAGCAAAAGCTAATAGTTTATAGTTATATTTGCTATGGAATTCTGTACAAACAGACACGTGGCCATTTTTTAAATTTGATGACTATGCAAATGAACCCAAGGTGGATTATTGTGGATATGACCCTAACAAGACTAATGAAGTGCCTATGCCCTATAATAAACATGATTAAGTGAATTTCTCATCAAATGAATGATCTAACCTAATGAGACAAGGTGAAGCTTATGATGACCCTATCAAAAACAAATTTGAAAAATTGAGAGTGATAACACCAACCATTATCGCACTACGCCAACGGGCTACAACCTTGATTCTTGAAGAGTTACACGCTGAAGGTTTATTTAACTTTGATTTAGATTCGGTGATGGGAACAGAGGGGGCCAGTCCCGCGGGCCATCCCTCCTCCACGTGACCGCAACATATAACCATAACCCAACGCCTTCCACTAAGCGTGTTTAATGCATCCTTATCCCCCAGAATTAGAAACAACACCATTTTTGGCGAGAATTTCCAAATTTGTCGGAGTTAGCTGGAGTCCTTCCAGATTTGGAGGAGAAATTGGGGGAATTTTTTTTTTTCCATAACTGAGTCAATGTTTGAAAAAATCAAGCTCAGAAAGAGTCATTATTGGCTAATTGGCATGCTATGAACACATTGGAATAGGTTGCAGAGGCAGAGGAGCAAGTTTACAAAGGTTTTTGTTGCCTTGAATAATTTTGAAGCCCAGGGCGACCAGGAGGGAAGGCCATGCCTAGAGCATCTGAAGGCCAAAATGAGTAAATAAATAGTCATTTCTGATATCGACAATTTTGAACTCATTGGAGCATGTTCCAAGAGAATTTGATGCATGTAAACATAAATTTGAGCATAATTGAGCTAATACAGAGGCCCAAGCCATGGAAGCTCGACCAAGGAGATGTAGCTCAAGAGGGGTGAACTCCTTCATCAAAACTCCATTTTATTTTATAGTTGGGATGGTTTGCTTTTATTTATGTTTCTATTGTTCAACCTTTTAAATTCATGCTTTATGCTTTCAAATTCACTCATAAAACTCATTTTTAATTACCTCTTTGACACACAGAAGCAACAAGGGAACCTGTACATCAAGAATAAGATCAGTAAATAAATTTTATATCTGAAAAATGAAATTAGCACAGGAAAACTAACATTCATAATTTAGATCAAGTTTACCAATTCCTTTTGAGGTAGGTTGATGAGTATGAGTAAGGGTTGTAGTAGTGGAAGAGGATGAAGATGAAGGTGAAGATGGTGGTGAGGATTATGGTGGAGTACATGGTGTCTTATCTCCATTTCCATTACCTCCTCCTCCTAGAGAACCCTCTCCTCTTGGAGGCCTGGCGCTTTCACCCTGCAACCTTGTGTTCCTCTCTTCATAAAGGACCTTGACCATCTCTGTCATGTCAAATAAAGCCTTCCTAAAAGCCTTCTCATCCTCTGACATGTTATCATTTCCTCCTTCATGAGACATTCTTACTAAAGTTTCTACTACAATTGGAGGTGAATATTGTGGTGGAGATCATGGCAAATGTGCCCTCCTTCTTCTTACTTCAACTAGAGAACCTGCACCCATAAGCTTACCTTCTCTTCTCTTGAGCTTCAACCTTGTAATAATTTAAACACTTGCAAAACAAATTAAATCCTTCTTGTACAAGTAAACATAGTTCTCTTATACCAACTTGATCTGAATGGGAATATTAGTTTTGTTGTTCTAAGATCCAATTCAGAATATAAACAAAGTGCTTGAGGATTATGAGGTTAATTGCAAGTTTAACATGAGTTTTTATGTGTTTTTATGTGAATTTCATGAACAAATGACCATAACCAAAACATTGAACAAAAACATCTAATAGACATGAACATCACCATAAGCAGTAACACAACAACACATGATGAATGAGTTCACCCCGCCTGGGCTACATCTACTTGGTCCGGCTTCCAATGGCTTGGCCCTCTTCTATTATGCTCAAAAGTGTGATTACATGTGCTTATAATGCTCAAACAGCTCTTAAACCTATTCGATCAACTCCAAAATTCCCAAAAATGTATGTCTAGCCTCGTTCTGCATTGAATTTTGCCAAAAACTCATCAAGTTATGATCTCCCCTAGTTCCTCCACTATTCGTTCTACAAAACCCTCAAAATCCAGCACGAAGCCCACAATTTCACCCCCAAAAGCACTAGCAGAGCACTAATTCCACTAAAAACAGGGAAAAATTATAAGGGCATTAATTTTCCCAATAACGCCTAAAATTCAATTAATTAACCATAACACATGGTTTAACAAAAAAAATGTTTTTTTTTTTTTTTTTAATATGCCGCGTGGTTTATTGACTGCCTCCTTTGTGGCTTAGGTGGTCACATGGTCGGAATTTTCTGTGATGGTTAATGTTGGCGGTTGGGGAGAGTAGTTAACACCGCGACGGATTTCGACAATGGACACATGGCATCGATTAACACCCCGGCCCCCACCCCCTAACATGCATTTCATATAGAAACAAAACCAAATGGTATTCATAGTATTGTAAGTAACAACATGCGGATGCAATGGTAATGTGTTTGGCTTGGTACTTGGAGGTCGCGGGTTCAACCCCCAGTGCCTATGCTCGGCCTCCCACATAGATTTTGGTGGCCCTCGGGCTGCCACGTGGAAACCCCTGGTTGGGCCACGTGGCAACCTGTGATTCACCACCCTATTAACCAATAAAAATATGATATATCCAACCAATAAAAAACATGCCACTTGGCACAATACCATTCGTTGGAGAAAACCATTGACCAAGTCAACTTGTATACTCACCTTGCCATGTAGGCATGCCCAGTCAACTGTACAAACTGCTGAATGGGTTGTCCTGCATTTTATTTTTTAAATTGCATGTTTAAAAAAGTGGAAAGAACGTGTTTCCGGGAGCATAAGGTGTCGTTTTTCCATGAAACAAATTGTGTCAGATTCAGAAAAAAAAGATATACGTGGTCGTTTAGGTTCCACACGATTCCAAAAAAATTCATTTTTCAGCATAATTTTGAGCACTTGACCACTTTGGAAGTATAAATATTTTGGGTATTTTTCCACTGCAGTATTGATCAACTGGGAGTAAAACTCCTTTCATAGTATAAAAAAAAAAATCTGGAGCCAGTTTGGGATTCTTTCTGGAGACCTAGCCCATAAGACTCAGGTCGACGAGATGATCGCAGTGGTACCATTCCCTTATAAGCCCAAATTTTTTAGGCGGTCCCAAATCTGTACTAGTGCATGTACGAAACCCAATCTCAAGTTTTGGCTGCAAAAAATATGGGAGATAAAATAGAAGCACTTCAACAAAAACTATTTGAGCTCACTCAGAACCTTCCCAATCTGGTCACGCAATATATAGCTCAAATACAACCACATCGTAGGGAAGAACCAAGTGTTGACACACAAGAAGAAGGTGAATCCAACCATCACCTTCACTTCCATGGAGGGTCCCACTATTCGGGCCAACATATGCCCAAGCTAGACATGTACCAATTTGATGGCTCGAACTTGGCAATATGGGTGGCTCAAATGGAACAATATTTCAACCTTAATAATATCTGCGATGATGAGACTAAATTACGAGTGGGAGGACTTTTCTTGGACTAAGAAAGATGGCAGTCGTGGCAGTGGCATCCCAAATGTTACCCATGGAATCTCACTTAGCACATGTTCTTGAAATCCCTTTGTGACTGTTTTGATAGGGATTCTCATTTTTTGGTACGGCTCACTAATCTCAGACAAACCGGTACAATCAAAGACTACATTTCCACTTTTGAACAATTGACCATTCGAACTGATGAACTAGGAGATGGATTTTATTTGGAATGTTTCCTTAGAGGCCTGATGGAAGCTATCCAAGCCCATATCTGAATGCAACACCCCGCTATTTTCTTGGACGCATGCTGCAATACCTTAGACGTGGAAGTTGTCTTACAATCCCAGTCCAATCGCCCCACTTTTGTCACAAAGGCTCGTCCCACCCAGGCTATGGGTCCCACCCAAATACTAAAGCTTTAGGAAGTATATCCCGCAAAAATGGTTGAGCGAAGGAAACAAGGACTTTGCTACTATTGTGATGATAAGTACTGCCCATGAAATAAATGCAAGGAACCAAAATTATTCCAAATTAATGTGATTGACAACACTTCAACAGAGGAATTGGTTGAGGAAAAAGCAGAGGAAACTCAATTTGATCCTGACCATGATGTCGCAGCTACGCTAGATGATCAAATTATATCACTTCATGCCCTGGTAGAAATTTCTTCCCCCCCAAACTCTCAAAATATGTGGCTTCATTAAACATCGGCCTGGAGTAGTGTTGATTGATAACGGAAGCATTCATAAATTTATCGATAAGTGATTCACTGAATCAATCCATTGTTTTATAAGGACGGTCTCTAATTTACAAGTACTAGTTACTAACGGGGAGGGCATGAAATGCGAAGGATGTTGTGAAAACATCAAGCTTCAAATGGGGGATAATCACCTTAAAACTC
Organism: Pinus albicaulis; assembly: GCA_034641835.2. Lineage (NCBI taxonomy): Eukaryota > Viridiplantae > Streptophyta > Pinopsida > Pinales > Pinaceae > Pinus > Pinus albicaulis. The sequence goes on from JAXQQM020068433.1 coordinate 234,161, forward strand.
ACTTTTTTTCCATTGAAATTGGTAGTTGTGACATTGTCCTTGGTGCAGAATGGATGTGCACACTAGGCCCTATCACAATGGATTTTCAGGAGTTGTATATGAGCTTTAAGTAGGAAGGCCACCCTCATACACTACGGGGACTCCAAGAAGGTGCTCCTACTATCATCAACTCGCATCGAATGGAGAATATTTTAAAAAAGGGCCATCATGGGGTAGTAGCCAATTTCATGCCAACCAAGCCATTAAATCCACTCTGCTCCCTATTCATCTTGAGATGCAATAGGTCCTAGATTGCTATCAACGGTTCTTTGACAAACCCACGAAACTCCCACCTTCTTGGGGAAAGCATGATCTTAACATCTCTCTAGTCCCGGGGGCTCAACCACCAAATGCATGCCCATATCAATATCCTTTTTCCCAAAAGAATGAGAGAAAAAATCATCAAGGAGCTCCTTGAAGCAGGGGTTATTCGTCCAACCACCAACTCTTATTCATCTCCTGTGGTCATGTTTTTAAAGAAGTATGGATAATGGTGCATGTGTCCAGACTTTCCAGCCCTTAATAAACTCACTATGAAAGAAAATTTTCCTATTCCAGTAGTTAAAGATTTTCTTGATGAAATACATGATGCTAAATTCTTTACCAAGGTCGACCTCCGCTTATGCTATCATAAAATCCGCATGAAGGAAGTTGACGTCCCCAAAACAGCTTTCCGAACTCATGAAGGCCACTATGAATTCTTGTTCATGCCATTTGGTCTTTGTAATGCCCCCTCCACTTTTTAGAGCCTCATGAACCACCTTTGTAATGCCCCCTATTATTTTTCAATGACATTCTCATCTACAACATCACATGGGAAACTCACCTTCAGCATGTTGACCATATACTCCAGTTGCTCCAACATCACAAATTATTTGTCAAAGTATTTAAGTGCTCCTTTGTCATGGAATAAGTTGAGTATTTGGGACATATTGTGGGATGTGATGGAGTAAGGGTTGATTCGAAGAAGATTCAGGCAATGCAATATTGGCCCCACCCAAAAACCTTGAAGATTTTGAGGGGATTCTTGGGTCTCAAAGGTTCTATCGCAAAATTTTCAGCAATTATGGATGCAATGCACTCCCCCTCACTAATATTATGAAGAAAAAATCATTCCTATGGACTAACACAATGCAACAAGCTTTCTTGGCTCTCAAACAGGCCATATGCTCCACTCCAGTATTGGCCTTATTCGAAAGAATGTCAAAACCTTGTACATTTTGTGAAACAAATTATAGATGGAAACCATTAAATAACCCTCATCAAGTATCTGACAAATTGTAATTTAAAATTGTTCGAGTTTCAAGATTTCTTATCGGAAAACGATATTGACTGCTCATACTTCTTCCCTCAACTCGACATAATTTTTCTTGCAGAAAGAGACACCTCCATGGAAGCTTGACAAACCCTCAAGGTCGAGACACAAGGTGAAGGAAATTTATACAACAAATTCAGGGTTTAACACTCTCAATACCTATCTTCTCTGAACTTTGTGGTGAAAGGTCGTAGAGCCCATCCTCCATATCACTAGGGTTGAAACGAGTTGAAGCATCATGCAGGAAAGGGAGAGGTTGTTACCATTGTAAATTCCAACCCCAACCATCGAAGATCAAGCTTAATACACCATCGTTGGATTGCTTCCAGCAAATACATGCACAGATAATTGTGAGAGCTATCAAGACAATAACTCTAACTCTAAAAATATTTCTTATTAATCTCTTATCTTTCTAACGTTCAATAAACCATATAGATCTCAAAAATGTTAACCATAATCGTATAAATCATTATTTTATTAGATAAATAAATAAAAGTAATTTTAATTTATATAATTTATACCTTATATATTAAAACGGAATATATTATTTAATAATAATAACGGTGGATAAAATTACTTGATTTATTTTTAAAAAATTACTTTATTTTTTTTAAATTTTAGAAAAATATAAAATTACTATTATTTTGACGAGTTAAAAAATAAAGAAAATTTACATTATAACAAATATTTTAAAATAAAAATTACTAATACATTAATTTTTTTTGGAAATAAATTGTGGACTATTTTTACACAATTTACTTTTAAAAATGTTTAATTACATTATGATCAACTATGAAAATCTATAATTTAGAAGAAATAGAAAATTATATATATATATATATATATATATAATTTTCTATTTCTTCTAAATTATAGATTTTCATAGTTGATCATAATGTAATTAAACATTTTTAAAAGTAAATTGTGTGTATATATATATATATAGATCCATTTTAATTCAAGATCCATCAAGAGCAAACATTTTCTCAAGTTTTGCACTAAAAAAAGAGGATCTTTTGAGGTGAAAACATTTCCTGAAGTTTTGCACTCAAAAAAGAGGATCTCTTGAGTTGCAAACATTCCCTGAAGTTTTGCAGTAAAAAAAGAGCTTTGCAAGTCAAGAGATCTGATCCCTCTGGGCCTTTAGTTAAGATGGATCTAAGTTTATTTAATTTAATTTTTAAAAAAATAACTTATTTTTTTATATTAAAGTATTTCAATTACTTTTAACCTTTTATTTTAATAGTATATTCATAAAATTGTTAATACAATTATACTAAATATTTTTAATACAATTATGTTGATGATCACGATAGTCTAATATTGTTAAGATTTACCTATGTATGTAAGAAAACTTATTTTTCCTATGTATGCAATAAAACTTCTTTTTTAAGCATTAACAATCTTAATACATTTGTTTTAACAAAATGGTTTATGATACACAATTAAATTAACAATTTTAAAACTTTAAAAGGATAATAAAACTTAAATTAAAAGGGATCCATGGATTTATTTTTATGCTCATATATATATATATATATATATATATATATATATATATATATATATATATATATAAACCAAACCTAATCTCTGGATGTTTTCTCTAATCAAATGAACCGAATGTCAGATAATTTGACATAGATTTTGGTGTGGATTTAAAAGTAGGAAAACAGAGTCTAATTAAAAAAAAGGCTTTAAATTAATTTAAATCTATGTATTTTTCCATTGTTATTGAATATTTAATGTATTTTTTGTGGAATAAATTAGATATTAATTTTTACTTAATAATTGATATTTTGATATTTTGTTGTTATTATTAAAATTTGAAACTTAATACCAATTATCTTTCATCTAGACACTATCACACAACTTAATTTTTATGACATTTTGAGATTTTGTGTTTATTATTAAAATTTGAAACTTAATACCAATTATCCTTCATCTACCCACTGTCACACAACTTCTCCCAACCATTACACAACTTCTAGGAGCCATAAAAATTAATTGTATTTTTACAGATATAGATATAAGATTACATAGTTTTTTAAATATGTGCACAAATAGGAGTGTACTTTTCTAAAATGATGCCCAAAAAAAATTATACTTGAAAAATCAATATAGATATAGGATTACATAGTTTTTCAAATGTGTGCACAAATAAAAGTGTACTTTTCTGAAAAGATGTCCAAAAAGCTTGCCCAAAAAGCTTATACTAAAATTGTGAATGGTGACGTCGATCTTTTCTCTAATTAAATATTTCTTTTTAACCAAATTGAATTTCTCTATGTTTTCTCTAATTAAATATTTAATTTTAATTCTCTAATTAAATATTACCTTTTAACTGAACCCAATCAAACCAATGGCAACACAACATAATTTGAAAACAAAAAAATAGAAAAAACATAAAATGCACACTAGGAGTAAGAGAAATCGAAATCATACCTATAAATCAATAGCTTCTTACTGACACCGAAATCCTTTCTCACAAATATTATTTCCCACTTAGCATAGCTTTATAAATCCTTCCTCAGAAATATTATTTCACACTTCACATTGTGCTGAAATGTTTCCTCACAAATAGAATTCCACACTTTGTTTTTAATGTTATTTATAAAGATAGATAGAGAAGTCATTTTTCATTAGGGCGGACATTAGTTAAGCTTAGATTAAATTTTTACTAAATGTTACTTTAAATGTTAAGCATTACATATTTACTATATGTTTACATTAAATTTTTAGTAAATGTTAATCATTACATGTTTATGTTTACGTGAGATATACCCCAATACACATTACATGTTTACATTACATTTTTACATTTAGATTTAAGTTTATGTGAGATGTTTACGTTTAAGTTTTTACTTAGAGGTTTTCTAGGTTTAGGTTTACATTTACATTTAATTTTACTTGAGATCTACCCATATACTCAATTAGATGTTGATTTCTAATCCTATTTGATATATGTTTATTTATTTACCATACCTCTTTATACCTCTTTTATATTTATTCATTTACCATCCCCTTTTTATAACTATGGTATTTGGCCTATAAGTTTCACCTAAATAATTTATTTTTTTGAATTCTCATAAATATAAAAAGTGGTTTATGGAGTAAATATAAAAAGAGGTTTTATTTATTTACTATAACTTTATTTTATTTTTATTTTTATTTATTTACCATATCACTGGAGTAAGTATAAAAAGATGTTTTATTTATTTACCATACCTTCGGTTTATTTATATTTATTTACCATATCTCTTTTTTAGTGTTCGTGAACCTCTTTACATTTTAAATTTATATTGTGTTTATACATAATTAAAAATAGATTGATTTTAAAATAGGGCCAACATTATATTCAAAATGTAATGTTAAATGTTAAACATTAAATTTACCTATACATGTTTACATGTTTAAGTGAGATCTACCCAGCCCCCATAGGAGCAACCATATTAGGTTGTAGAGTACCCCTCTACAAACCAAAAGGAAGAAAATATATATTGAGTAACATAAAAGAGAGGTCTGGTAAGTGAATATCTTACAAAACTATCCCAATACAAAACAAAATTTACAACGCCTAATGCTACTAATTGATTATGAAATATTTCCTGAAGACTTGTCTCCATGCATGTGTTTCATAGGGTTGCCACAAAGTCTGTTGGCCCCTAAATTTTCCATTTTTATATTTTCTTGTATCTACCAATTTAACTATTTTTTTTAACAGACTTCATCCAAGATTAAAGAATTATAGCATGTTTGATTTGTTCATTTATTTTTAATTCACCTATCTTCAATTTACACCTATGGTAGTCTCTTAGAACATGGAAATTTTCTTTGGATAGGATATCTTTTGTTGCTTCTTCGGAGGGAGCTTTCTACCAGATGAGAGAATTTCTCATAATCAAAAGTGTGTCCACCAGATCTTTTTTTAGGTAGCAAAAGTTTTTGGTAGAGACATATATATATATATATATATATATTCAATTTACACCCATGGTAGTCTCTTAGAACATGGAAATATGCTTTGGATAAGATATCTTTTGTTGCTTCTTCTGAGGGAGCTTTCTACCAGATGAGGTAATTTCTCATAATCAGAAGTGTGTCCACCAGACATTTTTTTGGGTAACAAAAGTTTCTAGTAGAGACCATATATATATATATATATATATATATATGTCCGTGTGCTTTATTATTTGCCATATGAAATATACCCTATCACTACGTGATTTTTTTGCTAAACCATCCTAGATCCATCTTAACTTTGGATCTATCAAGCGCCGAGAGGGATCAAATCTCTAGAGGTGCAAACCTCTTTTTTTAGTGCAAAACTTGAGGAAAGGTTTGCACCTCGAGAGATTTGATCCCTCTCAGCGCTTGATAGATCCAAAGTTAAGATGGATCTAGGCTGGTTTCAGTAGTGTGCGGCCAAGGAAAATCTATCGAATAATTTTATCAATAATATGCAAATACAAATAATATAAATATAATAATTTTATATATGCCAAATATGTATTTATCTGGTCGTTTTAATTTTAAAATTTTCTTAGTTACCTCAGTTTTTTGAGATGATAAATATTGTTAATAACTTTAATGACGAAATATTTTTTTTGAATGCAAAGTGACAATGTAATAGTGTTGAATGATAGAAAATGAAAATAATAAGAGTGTAGTCAATTACAAAAAGTCTTCATTGTGATCAATCTCAAATTATTTTCTTTTACTATTCTTATTGTCACTCTTGTTAGTTTTGTCATCTTTTCATATCAATTATATGAAAAGGACAATTGAAATAATAAACCACTTAAATATTTAGCTTGAACTATTGTACTAAACATCATACATTGTCTCTCTTTCTCTTCAATATTAATAGGTTGATTTACTATAACACAAATATTAATGTACATTGTTAATAATTTTGTGTGCTTACACTGAAATCAATGCACCTAATGCAAACAATCAAATAAGATTACAAAACAACATCTACACTGAGATCAATGCATCTAATGCAGGTAATCAAATAAGATTAGAAATCAACATCTATATTGAAATCAATGGATCTAGTGCAAGTAATAAAATAATATTAGAAACCAACATCTACACCGATATCAATGCATCTAGTGCAAGAAGTCAAATAGGATTATAAATCACCATCTACTTCCCTATCTCCCCCCTTGAACTACATCTCTCTTTCCCTCCATCTCTCCACTCTCTCACATCCTCCCTCTTCCTTCCTCTCTCTCCATTTGTTTCCCACATATATATCTCCCTCTCTCTTCACCCTCCAACTATGTTACTCTCTCTCTCTCTCTCTCTCTCTCTCTCTCTCTCTCAACATATACACTAAAATCAATGCATATAGTGCAAGAAAAATAGGATTAGAAATCACCATCCACACTGAAATCAATGCATTGAGTGCAAGAAATCATCTTCCCTCTCTCCCCCCTCCAACTACATCTCTCTTTCCCTCCATATCTCCTCCTCTACATTGAAATCAACATCTACACTGAAATTAATGCATCTAGTGCAAGCAATCAAATAGGAGTATAAATCACCATCTACTTCCTTATCTCCCCCCTTGAACTACATCTCTCTTTCTCTCCATCTCTCCACTCTCTCACATCCTCCCTCTTCCTTCCTCTCTCTCCATTTATTTCCCACATATATATCTCCCTCTCTCTTCACCCTAAAACTATGTTACTATATCCCTCCCTCTCTCCTTCTCTCCATATCTCCTTCTTTATCTCTTTATCTCACTCGAAAACATATACACTCTCTCTCCATATCTCCCTTGTCACTTCATCTCTCTCTCTCCACTTCTCACTCTCTATGTAATCCTCCTTCCCTCCCTCTCTTCCACTCCAACTTCATCTCTCCTTCTATCTCCCTCCCTCTCTCCTCCTCTCTCTCGTCCTTCCTCTCTCTCCCCCCCTCTCTCTTTCTTTGCCCTCCAATTTTCTCTCTTCCCCCATAACTCTCTTCCTCTCTCTCATGTCCTATCTCTTGTCCTTCCTCTCCTACCTTCCTATATCTTTTCCTCTCTCTCTCTCTCTCTTTGCAATCCAATTATCTCTCTCTCTCTCTCTCTCTCTGCCTTCCAATCCTCTTTCCTCCCCCAATAAACACACACACACTCTATCTCTCTCTCAACATATACACTAAAATCAATGCATATAGTGCAAGAAAAATAGGATTATAAATCACCATCCACACTGAAATCAATGCATCAAGTGCAAGAAATCATATTCCCTCTCTCCCCCCTCCAACTCCATCTCTCTTTCCCTCCCTCTCTCCACTCTCTCACATCCTCTCTCTCTTCCTTCCCCTCTATCCCTTTCTCTCCCACATCTATCTCTCTCTATATCTCCCTCTCTGTCCCTCTCTTCACCCTCCAAATATGTTACTATATCCCTCCCTCTCTCATTCTCCCCCCATTCCCTCCATCGCTCCTTATTTTTCTCTTTATCTCACCCCCAAACATACACATACTCCTCTATTTCTCCCTTGTCACTCCCTCTCTCTGCACTTCTTCCTCCCTATGTAAATACATTACTCTGGATCCAGAGTTTGATATTATCTGTACTTACACTAAAATCAATGCATTTAGTGCAAGTAAGAAAATAAGATTAGAAACCAACATCTACACTAATATCAATGCATCTAGTGCAAGCAATCAAATAGGATTAGAAATCACCATATCAAAAGTTTACATTACTCTTGATCTATCAAACTTTACATTAGAAATCACCGTCCACACTGAAATCAATGCATCAAGTGCAAGAAATCATCTTCCCTTTCTCCCCCCTGCAACTCCATCTCTCTTTCCCTCCCTCTCCACTCTCTCACATTGTCACTCTCTTCCTTCCCCTCTATCCCTTTCTCTTCCACATCTATCTCTCTCTCTATCTCCCTCTCTCTCTCTCTCTTCACCCTCCAACTATGTTACTATATCCCTGCCTCTCTCCTTCTCCCCCCATTCCCTCCATCTCTCCTTATTTTTCTCTTTATCTCACCCCCAAACATACACATACTCTCTCTATTTCTCCCTTGTCACTCCCTCTCTCTCTCCACTTCTCGCTCTCTGCTCTCTCTATGTATTTCTTCTTCCCTCCCTCTCTCACCCTCCAACTCCATCTCTATATCCCTCCCTCTCTCCTCCCCTCTCTCTCCTTCCTCTCT